>CAJUYI010006298.1:0-14019 GCA_910591695.1 Galerucella pusilla
CGTAGTGGTTGAAATACCTATACCTTTTCCACACCCATCTTTCAGTTATATATATATATATATATATATATATATATATATATATTTACCTCAAACCGGACTTTTGAGTCCTTTGAAAAGTGGGCGGAGTTATAAATTTCCTTAATCCTAACATCTACAGATTTGGTCCACGCGCTGTTGCCACATGTACAGTGGTCTGAATGTGCCTATTGCATACCTCAATTAATAAAGACAACTCACGAAATCAAGTATAGTTTTAAGACAGGTCTTTTCATGATAACTAAGATAACTCTACAATTAGTTTTGGGATTATAAAAATGGGTACCTATACCTACTTGTCCACTTGTCTCTTGAAATGTGAAACTATTCACGCGGTATTCTGCTATAATTCGAGTACGGTGGAAATTTTATTCGTTGAACGACTTGGTTGAATGTATATTTTTATTTTTGCGATTGAAATTTGATGTTTATGGAATCATGTGAAATATTTAGGCAGCTTGACTGAGAATAAATCCTTATCTGAGTTTGATGTGACTACAAAATAGGAAGTATGCTTCGCAATAAACAAGATTGAAGATGCCGAAATAAAAGGTTTACAAGTTGTCTTGTATTGGAAAGAAGTAAAAATCATATTCCGGCTAATCAAAAAAAGGAAAACAGTCGGAACGTTACTATGAAAAGTTGTTAACCTGATGACCTATCGGTAATTATTTTCGAACTGATGACATCACAATCTCCTGACGCTTATTTACAAGATATTTTACCCTTGAGGGTTTTGGGTATCCAAATCAAATAAAATGACAGCCATACCTAGAAAACTGTTTCCAATGATAAATGTATTGAGGAAAGTGACCAGGAGCAATTAATGGAAATACTTTTCAATCTGCAAACTTTATCACCATGATCTTAATATTAGCTTAACAATGGAAACGTGTTACGTGAAGCAGCCGAAAAATATACAATATATATAATTATCATAATGTTTTTATACATCTATTTTATTTAGATGTTGCAGTTAAAGCGTGAATTTCAATGAATGCGTTCATTTACATGATGTTTTGAAGCAGATCATTGGTTAATTTATGGAGAAAGACAAGGGAATTATTCAATAAAGTATACACAAAAATTCACGCTTTAACTGTAACATATATAATAAATATTGGAGGACATATATTTTGGAACCATAAATGAACGAAGAGTCCAGTCATGGGACTGCCGACAAAAGTGAGAACACCAATAAACGGATTTTTCAACAAATAAATCAACTCTCTTCAATAATTTCAACACCCATGGTAGATGTGAACTTTCACAAATGAATTAATCTATTTAAAAAAAATTCATTGTACCTACACTTATGGTTGAAGGGAATCTTACAATAAATCAACTCCTCCTAAAAATTGTATCGTACGCCCATATTAAAAAAATGTTCACAAACAATTGACCTGCTGTGATAGACGGAAATTTTTACAAATAAATCAACACCCTTTGAAAATTGTATCGTACGACCATAGTGAATGAAAATTTTTAGAAATTAACAAATCCACTTTTTATCGTACGCCCCTGTATTTTTTCTGACAAAAATTGCTCCCTTTTAAAATTTTCATCGTACGGCTATGATGGAAGGACATTTTCACAAACAAATCAACCCGTTTTGAAAATTTCATCGTAGGCCCATGGTAAATGGAAATTTTCTTAAATTAACAAATCTACAAATTTCATCGTACTTACGCTCCTATTTTAAAAATGTTCGCAAAAATATTGACTCTTTTTCAAATTTCCATTGAATGGCCTTGATGGAAGGAAACTTTTACTAACAAATCAACGACATCTATAAATTTTATCGTATCCCTATATGTTATAAAAGGTACAGGGTTATTAATTATAAATTACCCACCCCCTATAATCGTTATTATTACTTTTTGAAAAAAAAGTCTTATATAAAAGTTGATGATTTACAGCTGAATTTTCTCAATATGCTATCAAAAGTTCAGTAGCGTGCAAATTTAAGGGGATACAAAAAATAGTAGCTCTTTTTAAATGGGACACCCTGTATATTTTCACATTTTTGGAATGCTTTTTTTTTCTGATTTCAAAAATATATAATATGTTACCCCTATCTTTTACCGTTTTTGAATTTTGGAATGTTGTAAATCTTAGTTTTAGTAATTACTGTAAATATGAAAAAGATAATTTATCAAAGTAAGCTATGAAAATGACTAATATGTTCAATAATTGACATTTTTCATATGAAGTTATTAAATTGGTTCTCAGTAAGAAAAAAAAGTCAAAATATATACCTACCTATACAAAACAGAAAACTAAGATTTATTTAGGAAAATTTATAAATAATAACTTATAAAAGATATTCGAAATGTCCACCATTATTGTCAATGCATAATTGATAAAACCTTCTTGTATTATTTATAATAACATTGCAGATGACTTCATTATTTTCATTTCGTTTGTTAATTTCAAGTTGAATCCTTGCTTCAATCACTTGTATATTATTATTATTTATAAAATCTTCCACCTCTCTGAAAACCATTTTTATTACTTCATCTAAGAAATGTTAATTATCGAACATATTAGTTGTCATTTTCATAGCTTACTTCAATAAATTATCTTTTTCATATTTACAGTAATTACTAAAACTAAGATTTACAACATTCCATAACTCAAAAACGGTACAAGGTAGGGGTAACATATTATATATTTTTGAAATAAAAAAAGTCCATTTCAAAAATGTGAAAATATACAGGGTGTCCCATTTAAAAAAGAACCAAGTATTATTTTTTGAATAATAACTTTTGATAGAATATTAAGAAAATTCAGCTGTAACCAAACAACTTTTATACAAGACATATTTTCCTAAAAGTAATAATAACGATGATAGGGGGTGGGTAATTTATAATGAATAACTCTGTACACATAGGTATACACAAAGTCTAGGTACATATAGCCTGACGATGAAGAAAAATCAATTTTTTTCCTCCTCCAAAAAAGTGCTTAACGCGCCCAAAGAAGTTTTCACTACCAGAATCGTGCTAGTTTGAATTTACTATTTGGACCCTTACTTTGTGGAATCTGCTCAAAAGTTTTTTTCAAATAAAACTAACCGTTTCTTATTGATTACAATATTTAATGAAACATTTTTAAGAATTCTGTATTGATAATTATTAGGATATAGACATATCATCATAAATTTTTTTTTTAATAGTGGAATTCATTAGAAACAGTTTCATTTTAAAAAGTTATAACGAAATTAACTGTATCAATAAGTATTTCCTACTAACGCACAATGGAATATAATCGCTGAATTTTCATTCAAATTAATATACATATAAGAGATCACAAATGCATTCACGACAATTATTAGTGTTTTCACGGTGCTACTAACTTAAAATTGATGTAATTACATAATAATTGATCGAACCTACTTATAAGTAGTGATAAATAATAATATTCTCTTCAACTGCTATGAAAAGTGACGTATTTCTCATAGAATCAAATAAAATCAACAAAAACTTAGTATGCTACTGTCATCTTCAAATACCTACTTAGTTGTCACAAAACTGAGATTATATTAGAAGTTTTTAAATTGTAGAATGACGTTCCGTGTTTGACCATACAAAATTGTATGAATTTTTCTATTAACTATAATTTTGAATAAAATTATGTAACAGTTCAGAGATAGGTTACTTTATTGTTATTTTTGTTTTACTAACCATAAAAATTAATATCAAAATACTTTACTTGTATTCTTTAAATTTATGCAGTCGTAGAAAGGGTATGGTGTGCAACATGTGGGGAAAGAACTTTTCTCACTCGTTGAACAATATAAGATACGCACTTGTATCATAAATAACTAAAATCCACTTTCAGATATCTTAAATTAGCCTAACCCAGGCGTTCTTAAGTTTTTGAACCCTTCTTGAATACGTGTTGTTTATAGACACGACCCATATTATTATACTAAGATCACGATGCTTAAATTATGATAAGACCAGGGAATCGCAAGAAACGTCTTCCAATTTTGTGACACACATTGTGTTTGTTTATTTCAAATGTTTCTCATAAAGATATATGCTCTTTAAATCTCAGTTTGGAGTCCAAAATAGGAACTAAGTTTTTAGAATTACATTTTACGGGAATATTAACACTATCTACTTTGAATTCGTTGTTATAAATCATGGTTCATTATTTTTCACACCAGATTTGCGTGGACCACCCTATATAAAACTTTTATGTATCATCTTTTGATGCACACGGCACTCTATTTTAACCGTTGAAAACAATAGATAATTGGCGCGAAAAACAACGTAGGACAAAGACATTTCAATTTGTCAATACAAATTATATAATTATTTCTTCAAAATAAAGAATCTTTGAGACCTTTGCCGCTATGATAAAAATGTGTCCTAGGTATTATATTTTTCGTGCGATTTACAATTCTCTTAAATTGTATGCTGAATCGATTTTAAAACATCTGCTGTTCTCTATATATTTTATACTAATTATCTTGACATAGTTTCTGTGAAAAAAAAACAGTGCAGTTGCTAATAAATATGCACACTTGTAGTTGCTGAGGTACACAATTTTTTTTTTATCGTTAAGTATTTGAGTACATGATAAAACAAAAACACATTTTCAATAAAGCAAATACATAAATATTCACTACAAATCGAACAACAAATTATTAAAAGCAGAAGAGGGAAAATTACTATTACTATTACTGTTTTTTACAGCAACTATGTCAAGATAAATAGTAAAAAGTTTATAGAGAGTTGCAGATGTTTTGAAATCGGTTTAGCATACAATTTAAGAAAATTGTAAATTGCTAGGCATAGGACACACTCATACCATTCGGAAGACATTTTTTTGAATATGGTGAATTATTCAAGTGTAGGGTGTTCCATTTAAAATAAGCCAGATATTACACATTGAATTATCTAATAATGGAACTGAAAATTCTGAGCACCCTGTGAATAGATGTTTAGTACCTAGGTACTTAATTATGAAATACATCCAACGAATGTTCAACTATTTAGATGTAAGAGAAAATTTGCTAGAATTTGTTATATCAATGTGTTAATAATTTTTTTCGAGCTGTAAGCATTTTTTTAAAAGTCAGCATAACTCGGAACCCTCTGTATTTAGGTATAGGTGACAATTATGAAGGGGTACTTCATTTTTTAAGCGACAATCAGAAAATGGAATAAAATATAGGGTGTTCCGTGAGAAAAAATATAACTTTGATACGCCACACTTTATTGGAACATCCTGTATATTTCAAAATAATTTTGAAATGTAGCCTATATAAATGTTCATACTACTAAAGCGAAAAACATTCTAAGACTATCACCGTTTCGCTATAAACCTCCATCCCGTTGGTCTTGATTCACCCTGTATATGTCAAAATTGCCAATGCTAAAAATGATATTATTTGAAACTGAGTGCAATCTGATAATAATTTCCAGCTTAAATTCAAATTACGTTTCCTGTTTTCAAATAAGTTTTATATTCTGAATTAAGTGTGTTCAAGTCTAGATTCATTGATTAACGAATGTAGTGAGTGCTATTAAATAAAGAAAGTCACAAAAAATGGACTGAAAAAAATAATAATGGATCGGAAGTGTCGATATAAGATATTTATGTCTTATAATATACATGTTACAGACTAGAAGTTAAATAATATAAGAAGTATCTTCAGGTCCATGGACTCGAAAGTCACAAATAAGGGATTTGAAAAGAATAGGAATTGACTGAAAGTGTTAATATTAGTATATTAAAGTATAAGTGGATATTAAGGTCTTTAAAACACGCGCGATTTTTGGAGCACGACGGCGAAGCAAGTGTTTTAAAGACCAGTTATCCACGAATACTTTACGCTATTTTTTTTATTGGTGCACTTTGAAATTATAAATACTGGTCTATAACTACTACAACAACAAGAAATGGAAATCATAGATGGAAATAAGAACTAAATGTCAAATGGTTGAATTCGTGATGTATATTATGTATACCTATGGTATACCTTGCTGTGTCATGGAAATGAGAAAAGATTAAACTAATTTGTATTTTGATGGAAGTTCAACCTCATTGAGTTCTGTGAATGTCAATAGTATTAATTTGAATACCATTTCCTGAGATTCGAAAAATCGAAATATTAATATTTCAAACAATACCAACGGCACTTTCCATTTTAATTTATAAATTTGTCATTGTAAAATATTGTTCGAATGAAAGTTTTGACGTTACAAACCATTCCTGTCAGATCAATAATGAAAAAATTGTCATTTAGACATAATTTAGACCATAGATTTAGACTTCGTTTCTCGAGTTGTTGATGTTGCCACGGTAACTTTAAAACACGTGCTTTTTTAAGTTCGATTTAAACACGCTGAGGCGTGCTTTAAATAGGTGAAATGGTTCACCAATAAAAAAATATATTTATGTCTTTCATATATATGTAAATATTATATGTGACAGAGTAAAAATAAGTTTTATGAGATAAAAAGTATCTCCAGGTCCATGGACTCGAAAATCACAAATAATGTAACTAAAACGGAAAAGAATTGACCGGAAGTGTCGATATAAGATATGCATGTTTCATATACTGAGCATTTCAATAAAAACCATCCTCTCCACATAATTCTGGATGCGTCACGTTAATGAGAAAATGAAACAACACGACAAAAATCATATAAAGGGGGAAACGTTTTCTTGCTAACATGTAGACGTTATAGCTTTAACTCTCTTCCCGCTATGGAAACCCATCCAAATTTTTTGAATGGAACACCCTATATTTGACTCAAAAAATTGAATCTGTTTCACCTCGCCATTATAACAATATAAGGTTGTGATCTGTTATATGGGATATTTTCAAAGTTATAACCAATTTTCTGTCAAAATTATAACAAGTTCAACGCCCTGTATAATTGTATAGGTAGTGGAGCAGGATCACATTGTATTTTATATCATTGTTCAAAAGTACTATTAACATACTTCTATTTTTATCGAGCATTAGTTTTTATGATATTTTCATTGTTCTAAGCAAAGTAGTAATTAGGTATGAAATAGTTTACCAGATGTTAGCTTACCAAAAAACATACTTATGGGGAAATAAAAAACAACACGCAAAAAACAACACTATTTTCACTTTAACTTAGTATGTCTTAATTACATAACACCTGGTGAATATTTCATACCTAATGATAGAATTATCGATTTGTAGATTTTGATTCACCATGTTCATTTTTCTCATCATTCTTATAACATTTACTGAGAATTTGTTATACTGGTTTCTTTTTCTTTCGAGATATTCTTCCGATATATCCGTTTATAATGTATCTCTCATTACACCTAATTTAAACAGTTGAAGTTTTGGAATGTACCTATGCTAGTAATTTAATTTGCTTAATCAATTTGGAATTAATTAGAGAATTAGCGCTCTCTCAAACGTGACTCTGACTGGATTGCGCCCTACCAAATAATTTTTTTTTTCAATTTGATAATTAATTTCTGTTTGTAGATTAAATAATGTTTCGCCTACTTTAACTGCGTTGAATTCACCGAACAAATTAATATCGACATTTTCTATACAAATGTAGAATAATCCTAAATCAGTTTTATCGTGAGTAATTAGGTCTACTCTCTTGTGTCTCAATATTTATTGAAATAATTAGTTGTGATGTTTTTGTGGTGTCATCTCCTGATTGCATATTCGAATGCTCTTTATTTTGTTGTTGATTGACTGAAAACCCTTGGAAACTATTTGATTCGTCTGATTCTGCATTCCAACGTCTAGGTACCTATTTCCCTCTATTTTTTGCCGGGGTATCACTCCCGCTGGAGAACTCCATATATATCACTGACAAAATAATTTTTCACTCAACTCTACTAGATACTATGATTGATATAACTTTGAAGAAAAACTGGAAAAGTAGGCTAATATTACTGACAAAACAAATTATTGTGTGACACTTCGGCACAAAAATATACTTGCTTTTCAACTTAGGCAGCACTTATGGTTCTGTTTGTTAAAATGTCATTCTTCCACGAGTCAATGGATTTAATTTCATTTATACATCTCCCGAGTACCAAAATGTGCAGCAAGCAAACCATATTAACGGAGAAAAAAAATTTCGTGTATTTGGCAACACAGCAATTAATGGACTTGATGTGTATGTTAATCACAAATTTACGCCACACCCCATTTTCACCTTCTGACCAATCATATTGCAGTAGTGGACCCAATGAACTGATTAAAAGAAATGTCCCTTTGGGTCCATGGACTCAAAAGTCACAAATGGACCCAATCATCCGCTGGAAGGAAAATTATTGGACTCAAAGTGCCGATTTGAGGTATATATATATATATATATATATATATATATATATATATTTACGACTGGCTATCAAAGTGAGGACACGACTTTCAGCATACAAAGTGAGGACACCATGAAGGAGTGGATTGAGAACGTTAGGGACAGATATGTAATATAATTCGAAAATTAGGTAAATGGTGAACGATAATATACTCGTGAATTTTCATATGGAAAAAAGTTTTAAAATTTGTGTATATTCGACAATCTGAGGACCAACCATTTATATATCAAAACGAGCACCGTATAATTATTCACCACCATATCCACAAAGTGAGGACCATCTAACATGAAAAACGATATATCTATAACGCACCAAGTGAGGACTATACAATGTTGCCATATTTGAACATATTATAAGACTATTGTATCGAAGGAAAGAAAAAGATTAGAAAAAGAAAGACATATATGTGACCGAATTCTGCTTACACTGTTTTAAATAATTTTGAGTTAATATCAAGGTTGGCGACAATAAATTGAAGACCTAGATGAGGATGATTCTGATACTATTTTTAATGATAGAATTAACGTAGAAACCAAATATCTTAATTTGTGTGCACTAATTAAAAGAAATTTACAAAATCCTATTGGAACAAATTCTAGCTCGAGCTCTAGCTCTCCTGTGCCGTCACAGGCTCCAAATAATTATGTTAAGGTTCCAGAGCTGTCCATTTCAGTTTTTAATGGAAAATTTTCCCATTGGAGTGGTTTTTACGATTTATTTTCTGCCCTGATTATCGATAACACACAATTATCTGATATACAAAAGTTTATTTATCTGAAATCCTCCCTGGGTGAGCCTCTTAAATTGGTGGAAAATTTACCTTTAACGAACGATAACTTCAATATAGCTTTAAACACTTTGAAAAATAGGTATGAAAATAAATTATTTGTTATCAATGCCCACATTAAGACACTGGTGGAAATTCCGTCTATAAATAGGTGTACGGGAATTAACTTACGTGAATTCATTACAACAATAAATCAACATATGGAAGCTTTAAAAAAGTTGAGTGTCCCAATCGAGGCATGGGATTTGATTTTAATCTACTTATTAACTCAAAAGTTAGATTTCCAAACTAAACAAGCATTTGAATTTGACAGAGGAAGTAGTGCACTGCCAACATTGAAAGCATTTTTGGGTTTTCTGGAAAAGCGGTGTATAGCATTAGAGAATTTAGGGGTCCCGGAAAGTGAAGGGAAATTTGTTAATTTAAATACAAAATCCACGCTTCAAGGTGAGCTTATATGCAAAAATGTTGCTATTGTAAGGGTACTAATCACCAGGTGGGTGAATGTTTTAAATTTAAATCGATGTCGGTTGATCAACGACGGCAATTTGTGAATACAACTAAATTGTGTTATAAGTGTTTTTTACCTCATTTTGTTCAAAACTGTACTAAATCAGGGTGTTTCATTTGTAAGGGTAGTCACAACACATTATTGCACGTTCAGAAAGGGCAATATAGTGATCAGGGTCATAGCAGCAGAGGAAATGTTGCTATTGTTAATAGCTTTCGCGATAATGTTCCATCTAATATTAGTGGAAACTTTTGGGAAAGTCATGCACCTCAGGATAAGGCAACTGCAGGAGGTATTTTTGACCAAACAGTTGAGGAAAATAAAACTCTTTTAAATAATTCAATTCAATCGTTGTCTGCAATGGCACAAGGAAGGTCTAACTATGTTATGTTAGCTACAACACAGGTGTTTTTGTTGGATAGGAACGGAAAATCCGTTATAGCGACTGCTTTATTAGACAGCGTGCACAATGTTCGTTAATAACAACAAAGTTAGCGAGAAGGTTACTTTATCCATCTTATAAACGCACTATTCAAATTTCGGGAATATCAGGTAAAGGGGCCATGTGTAATGAAATGATTGACATTACACTATCTTTAAGAAATTGTAAAGACGTCAATAACCAGGAACTTAGTATATCTTGTTCAGTAATGGATAACTTTGTATCGAAACTGCCCCAAATAGAAATGGATATAAATAAAATTCGAATCCCATCAGATTTGCATTTGTCTGATCCTTTTTTTAGCAAACAAAAGTCAGTTGACATACTTCTCGGTGCCGATATTTATTACGAGGTAATCACACCAGAGATAATAAAATTAGGTAGGGGTTTGCCGGTGTTACAAAACACACTTTTTGGTTTGGTTATTGCGGGCAATATATCTGAGGAATTTATTGGGTATTTAAGTGCAAATAATAATTATGATCGTAATAATGTTTCTTTGTCGACAAGTTCGTCGGAGATCAATAAAATGATGGAAAAGTTTTGGGAATCTGAAGAAGTCGGTTGTAATAACATTATAAATTCTGAAGATGAACTTGCAGAAAATATTTTTAATAATACCACAAAGATTTTAGAAAATGGTTCTTTTCGGGTAAATATGTTACTAAAATCAGTTAACGAATATGAGAAATTGGGTGATTCCTTTACGTAAGCTAAAAGGAGATTTCTAAGTTTAGAAAAACGATTCGTAAAGGATAATAATTTATTTTTAAATTATAAAGGGTTTATTGATGAATACGTGGCACTGGGTCAAGCAAAATATGTCCTTTTGGGGGTCCATTCTTTATTAAAAATTCAAGGGCAAGGCGGGCATCATGTATAAAGGCATATATTGTATTTTTTATTTGCATGGTTACTAAATGTATTCATTTAGAGTTAGTGACAAGTTTATCATGTGAAGCATTCTTGTTAACATTTAAGCGTTTTATTGCACGAAGAGGTAACCCAAAAATAATTTATAGCGACAACGCGACAAATTTCTTAGGCGCTAGAAATCAGCTACACGAGCTATATGTATTCTTTAAAAATAAAGGAAATGGAAATAATATTGTGGACTTTTTTGTAAATAAGGGTACACAATGGAAATTTATTCCACCTCGATCGCCACATTGAGGGGAATTTGGGAAGCGGCGGTTAAAAGCGCAAAATTCCATATCCTACGAGTGATTGGGAAAACCAAAACTCACATTCGAGGAATTTAGTACAGTGTTGGCACAAATTGGGGCGATACTAAACTCACGGCCCCTGTGTCCACTCTCAAATGATCCTGGAGATTTGTTGCGCTTAACTCCTGGGCATTTTTCAATAGGGGAAAGTCTGGATGCGTATTTAGAAAAGGATACAACTACTGTTCCGTAAAACCGGCTTTCAATATGGCAAAAATGCACAAAAATCCAACAACATTTTTGGAAACGGTGGACGGTGGAGTATTTAAATCAATTACAAAACCGACCAAAATGGCTGAGAACTACGGAAAATTTAAAATTAGATAAACTTATATTGTTAAAGGAGGACAATATTCCTCCTCTAAGATGGCCTTAAGGTAGAATAATTGAAATTTTTCCGGGGGCTGATGGTAGGATTAGGCTTATTAAAATAAAACAGAGACTGGAATTTTCACCAGGCCTATTAGGAAGGTCTGCCCCTTACCTATTGAGAAATAAACGATGCTGTAGATATTAGATATAGTATTTATATTGTTAAACTTAGGAACTGTATTATATTATAACGACACAGTATAGATATTATTGCTCGTATTATTGTTTATTGAGGGGTATTTCATAGTTCATTTTAGTAGGTAAGATTAATAAACAATCTCAATGGTACACGTCGAATGGGCTTGTACTTTCCATTTGACACGCTACATTAGGTATTATCTTGTATTGTTACAAAAAATGGAAGTATGAGAGCGTAAGGGTCTTTATTGTGTTTAAATTTTTTTTCTCTAGAATTTGACCTGTTTATAACAAAGGGCTGGACATAAAAGGGTAGTTTATTTAACACTTGTGTTTAAAATACTCAGTTATCTTTTCTTTTAACAGTTATTTCTAGTAAAAAGATTCAAAATCAAATGATTTGAATAGAAAAAACTATTCAAATTATAAGAAAAATTTGAATCTCATTGAAAGTGTCCTGGTCAGGATAAATTCGAAAATTTATCGTTATAACTGAACAAGACAATTTTCGAAGATTTTGTTATCATTTAGCCAATTCTTTGCAAAAACTTCCGTTTCACTGTTCACAGCTTCGCACTGGTTCACAATCTCAAATATGACTTTTTTTCGAAAGATTCAGGAGCTATTACGATACCTTACCGGCATTTACCTGACTGGTCAGACATTCTTTCCGTCCTCGTTTCTACGGCGGAAAGCTAGAAATTTAGATTATAGGTGAGAACATTATTTCACATTACTTTATAAAACGATTGCTATCAGTACAAATGTTGAATTGCATTCAAGATAATGTTTTGTAAGTTGATATCAAATATTCAATGAACTCTTCAAACCCAACAGTTGTTATTATACGGAGGAGGGCTGCTTAGGAATCTCGCAACAAGGTATAATCTTTGAAATGGATATGATATGAAATTGTGAGTCGATTGATAATACTCAATTATGCATATTTCAAAGCCCAAAATGGTTTTGACGTGAGCGCTTGGCGTACCGCCGGTACCTGGAATTTTTTCAGATAACCAATGTCGAGTGATGATTCACAAAAAGCCTATTTTTTCCTGTGTCTTATGAAATATCAGTTTTATTTTTTTTTCAATAAATTGTACTGTACTGATTATTTGATCTTGGTAGATTCTTGAAAAAATAACAATAGTAGGCATTGAAAACTCCAACCACATCATTATTTATGTGGAAATTGTCAAAACTATTACTAATTTCAAATTAACACAAATAAATTGAGAGGTACATATTATTCGACGTAGCAAGTCTTGCGTTAGTATGGAGTGAGTTCAGTTTATTGTTCAATTGTTCAATTATTTTTTAAAAGAGAAAGAAATAAGCAATTATGTGATACTTAGGTTGCCTTTTGGAAAAATCGAGATGTCGGCAGCATGCTGAACGCTGACGGCAAAAACATTTGACATTTGCTCCAAAATATGCTTGATGAAGTCCCATTCATTGTGCTAAAATTTCACATCTTTCCCTTTATCCTTTTCAACGATAATCTCTTGAAGCCAGACTTTTTAGCAGCCCTGTATAAAACCATTAATCTTACAACTGACGTTAAAATCGGATTGATCAAATTTTGTACTAGGCTACTCTGGTATTGTTTTACAGGTCAAATTCATCAAACATGTCTAAAGTACTAACAGTAATGGCGATACTCTCTCAATATAATTAATAGCAACTAACAAGCAATTTTCGGACTTTGTTCAGAAGCGTTTATGAAAATAATTCATTTTCAAGGTAGTGAGACGAACAATTTCTGTCATTCAATGAAAAAACATTTAGAACGTAAGAGGATATTATTTTCATGGAAATTATGTATACAGCACACAAAGCTAGGACCAGCCTTGTTGTCAGATCTCTGGTCCTCACTTGGTGCGCTGGACCGCTGGACGCCATACCATGAAGCTCAGAATATACACGGTCGAAATATATACTCAACGAAAAGCGCCGACTGTGGCGAAATTTAGAATCACAGTATACGTGATTTGACGTTAAGCCTACAAAATGAGGTCAATTTTTTTTTCATCGTTAAAGTGAATTAACTTGGTAGAGATTGATATTTGTGAAGATTGAAGGCATGAACAAAGTGAGGACCGTATATTGGTCCTCACTTCTTCCGCAATTTTCCTGTAGCCGGGCCTCACTTGGT
>CAJUYI010006299.1:0-14009 GCA_910591695.1 Galerucella pusilla
TTAATTTTCAATACATCCATTACCTCAAAATTCTTTGCCAAAAATATTTCGATATTTTGTCAAATCGCTGCCGATAGATTCCCCTTAAGTAGCCAGTTCCCTACTTCCCCTCTTATGTATTCCACAAAACGGTTAATGTGGGGTTATTAATGTGTCATGTTTTAAGTTTGTATGGTTCGTCTTCCAAGCTTTTTTCCCAACACATTATCAAATTTATTTTGGACATTTTTGGACATGGGAAAATAAGTTTTGATCTTCTTAAATTTCCCTTTTCTGGCTGTTAATATCTGAGTCTTTCTGACAGAGGAACGAACAATTTAAAGCAGTGCACATAATTTTCAAACAACCTAACACTGGAAACAATTTCATACTATTATATTAACGCTTTTTACAGTTTAGTAAGGATGAAGGATCATTAAATGTTGTTAAAAAAAGAGTAATTACTATTGATGCCTTTACGGAACATTCAATCCCATTTTTATTGGTCTTTTAATTTAACTATGTCGATTCACTAACCTCAATATAATAAAATGCGTTTTTAAGATCGATATTTCCATCTCGCATACACTCTCAACGAGTGAGATTATTATTACTACTATTATTTGAAAGCTCGAGGGCTTATTGCATGGGGTGTGTATACGCAATATATGCATCTATCTACACGCAGACAGATAGATAGATACAGTAGGCATCTATTGTTGTCGAGGAGTATCCGATTATTCCAAACTTCACAATAGCCTTTCATAAGGTTCACGTATCCGTAGAATATGATTTGGCTCATTGCACTCGAAAAATATATTTTAGTTTTTTTTTTGAAGAGAGAGAGAGAGAGTAACTACTAAGTTCGTGTCGCCTGTGGTTTTTTCGGTGTTTTTGTTTGTGGATTGGATTTTGTTAAAGCAAATCTGCAGCTGCTGTTATTAATTCGCTATTAATATTTTTATGTAAATTTAAAAGCAGAGGGATTAAAATATAAACCCTTTACTATCTAAGAATGTTTTCTTCTACATGACCGTTACATGCGTTCGAGCATTTACTTATTAAAAAAAAGGAATACGGTGCGATGTCTTCAACATACAATTATTCCTACTACTAGCCAAATTTAAGTCAAAAATTAAAAATAATTCATAAACGCACCTCGAGAAGCGTATGTCGTCTGACTGACAAGTATACACTGTCAGTTTTCGATATATTAAAGGTCGATTCAAACACATCAGTCTCGGCACAGTTCCGGCGCCGATCCGAGACAGTTCCGTCACCGAACTTTTTTGACTGATCAGTCATGTTTGTTCATACACGGCCGAAACGAATCAGTTTATAGTTGGTGACTAGGTGTTGACAATATGCGGCAAGCTTCTCAGATGATAAATTAGCAATTATTGCCATAATTCTCGGCGAAGAAGAAGAAGAGCAAGTAAACCAAAGAAAAACTCGGAAATGGGTTCATGATGCCTGGAGAAAAAGGGACACCGAAGGAGAATACGCAACATTATATACAGAACTGCTGGAAGATGATGTCAAGTTTCATCAATATTTTAGAAAAGCTGCTTTAACTTGTTATTTTCTAAAATTTCAAGAAGTTTGAATTTTGAATTTTAAACTAATGGCATTTTTATTCAAATAAATTCATCTTGATAGGTAATTTCAAGCAGCACATATGTTAAAGACAATCTCCTGGGTATACAAAAGCAACAAGTTTTTGTTGAACTACTTAATTCTCAAAATATTCGAATTTGTCTATTATTGACCTAGGTTAATAATAGAGGAAAGTCACCAAATATGGAATAGTATCCTAATATGGAATGCCTTCATTTCTCGAAAACTATAAGTATGAAACGCAACACTCGACCATCTTCTGTTTCATTCGGACTACTAACTATCGCACCCACACCATCGTATCAGTTGCGCGAATGCTTCACGTGTGGCAGGCGTGTTTTGTTTTGTTGTCGTGCAGAAAATTTTAAAGGTAAGTAATAAACGAATATTACCAGCTGTTTACGTAAGTGTTATACTATTTAGTATATCGGTATTATGTTTATTTCACCATTATGTGATCTTTTGTCATTAAAATATTGTGACTTTAAAAAATATATAGAAGAGTTTAAACTAGTATAAAAATCCAAATATGGACAGTCGTCGGTGTCTAATAGAAAATTATTAACCACTAATAGAGAAATTCAACTTCTCAGTTGGCTAGAACAAGCAATAATTGTCAATTTCACAGCTGGAAGTGGAAAAAATCTTATTAAGAATAAAGATAGATAAAAGGTATTGTTAAAATTTCAAAATACTAATACGGCAGATCCCATTATATTCGCATAAGTATTAAATAGCAATTAACGGCAAAATATTAAAGGGAAACATTAAAAGATAATTTTCAACTGAGACCCAACCATACAGTATTCATTTTTTAATGGTTCCCACTTGTTGTATATAATATTTTTTCTACAACTTAACTCAATTAAACCGATTTGAAAACATTTCAAACAACATGCCAAATGTAAATGGATAAAAAAATCGATCTAACTAAACTAAAATCAACGAGTTCATTTTATAGAAGTAACGCCCTTCGACTATAGGGGACTCAGACACTATCTTAAATATGTCGATCTGATATCTGATGAGTGACTGAATGAAACAATAATTATAGACCGCTACATCAGTCGTATGTGTTGTGCTACTTTTAGTATAAATGCTGTGTGTAATGGTATGAGTTGAGTGAATAGATTGATTTTGGACAAACTCTAAATCTTGCTTTTGCACTAAACTGTTAGTGATTAGAAATTAGAGATAATACTTTGTCTAAATAATAGAAAAATTATCAATACCAACCAATATCGTTATATTTTCTTTGTTTAGTTAGGATACGAGAACAAAAGAAACGCAAGAAACAAAGATGATATACGTCATATATTGGTTTAAGACGACCCCGAGAAATAATTTCATTAATAATGGTATTGTGGTGTAGCCATAAAAGGAGAAAGGTGTTTTGTTTGGTGCCGTCTTTGTCCCGATCAAAAGTTAGTTCATTAGTTGAAATGTATCTAATAATTCATCGGAAAACGAGTTACTAATGGTTTGAAATAAGATATCATAACACGCAATGATACCGCAGAAAGACTATAAATTATTTGTCTGCGGTAATAAGGAATGTTCGAGAGGTTGTATATTTAATTTAAGGATTATTTTTATCACGTATCAATTGTTATTGCTTGAGTAATTGTGTTTTTATATGAATATTTGTTTAAAGAAGATATTGTCAAAATTTCAGGCGGAAATTTACGCCATTATTTCGTGTGTGGAGAGAGTGGAGCAAGCCAATCTCATACATAGAACAATAAAAATTTTCTCGGACAGCCAAGCGACTTTGAAAGCACTTAGCACTCACCGTGTAACGTCGAAATTGGTTTTAGACTGCCAAAAAGACTCTCCTTAATAGGAGAACTCAATAAAGTATTGCTGGTCTGGATCCCTGTCATTCTGGCATGGAAGGAAACGAGAAGACAGGCTCTCTTGCACGTGTTTTTATCGGACTAGAACCTACAATTAGCATCTCAATAAGTTTTGCCAAACAAGCACTAAATACCTGGACAGCAAGAAGAGCTTTAGACCTCTGGCATAATGTACCAGGATTGGTTCATTCAAAGGTTGGCAGTGGAGGGCCTTACAGTCCCACTCACCACAAACCTAACCTACACTCAAAATTATATAAGGCATAGAGATTCAAGTATGGTTTCAAAATATACAAAGAAAAGACCTGGAACAACTCGACTAAGAAGTGGACCAGCAATCAGACACTTCTACTCCACTTCTATATCAAAAATAAACATTTTTCAATGCCCCAAGAAGCATATTTTGAGCAGACGTGGATAAAATACTCAAAAAATTGCCATGCTGCACATCTTGCAAAGCTTGTTATTATTACAAGATCGTTCTGTAGTTGTAACGAGAATTATTCCAATATCAAGTAAAATCTAATGTAATTATTTTTTGAAATAATTCTAATGAAAGATCGTCTAAAAATATCTCGACAACAAAATTCTACAACACGACCATACGGCACGAAAGTTCTGACTCGAATGCGAATACTACGAATCTGAATGCAATGCAAACAGTTGGAAAACATTTGGCATCAGAGGAAATCGGAATGAATTCTAGAATGAGTTTGTACGCATGCTGTCTGTGTGTCTGTAGTGTGACTGCCTGCCCCGGAGTCCCATTCAAAACGAGAAACCGAGAATCGAGGGGGTCCCTCGGGACAACGCCAGACGTCCTGACTGGGAATAGTATCTCTCTCTGCCAACCTGTGGATTCCGCAGATAAATCTTCTACACAATGACTGTTTCCGCGATTTACCATTTATATGCCGGCAAACACCTCTCACTTTTGGAATTTATGCCATTTGAGAGAGAGAGGGAAGTCTGTTTCAATTCTTGTTCTCTTTGGTGTCCTAATTTGGTGTACAAGTTATAGAGATTTAATTTTACGTTTATTTCTTTATTAAATTAATATAAATAAAATGTATTATTTCAATTTTAATTTATAATAATTCGACATTTTTGTAGAAACTGTTTAATAAATATTGTTCTATAAAAATAATGTGCAAACGGGGCTATCGACCCCCCTCCCCCTCTTCCCGACAAGTTTATCTTTTGAATCATATAATTACAAGTAAATATTTTTGACTTATATATTTTTAATTATAAAGTTTTGCCTTAATTAGTATGAATGAATAGCAATGAATAGCAATACTTGGAATACAAAGTGTTTTTTTTCGGCTTTATCCATTTTTAAAGCTTCCAGAAACAAATTAGGTCACAAGAACTCAGAGCGTGATACACGAATAAGAACGTAAACAAATGACGTCACACCATGGGGCAGCCATCTTTATGACGTAAAGCGCGTTTTGGCGGACTTTCAAATTTTATGATTTTTAAAATCGTTTTAAAAGTAAAGTTTATATTTTTTTGAAAAAATAGGCATGCAAGGTGTTAGGAGACCTGATAAAGCGTCAATTCCCACCAATAGCAAAATTTATGCTTGTACCCAATTGTCAACTTCCTGAGCTGATTGTAAAACTTTATTTATAAATTTCCTCCAGATGTGTGCCTGTCAAAGTCATGGGTTGATAGTCACACCAATGATTTATGAAGGTATAGTCATAACAACCAGAGAGGTATGAAAGGATGAACGACTCTTATGAATTATTTCTTAGTCGTTCCATTTCATCTAATGCTTCGCTGTTACATATATGGGGCTTTATCTGTCAACTTGGAACAGTCAAGTTCTTCAATCCGAATACCGTCCAAAGATTTGCACCGGCACAAAGGAGAGTTACAAACCCACAAACACACAAGTGAAGCTAATAAGAGCGAGTTAAAAACAGACTGCGGCTGTCAATTTGTCGTCCCAAAAAACCCCCTAAGACATTTTTTTTGTCGAAAATTTTGAAACAAGGGGTAGTTTTGGAAAGCTTGAAGACGCTACCAAAACTGGACAGTCATTATAGATTGTCCTTACCTAGGGTGCCAGGCTAAGGACAAGAAATTGGTCGAGATACTTTGACACATGATGTTGAAAAGATAAGAGACATTCTCTAATAGGATTAAGAGGATAAAAAAAAAAATTCTATTTTATTATTAATTTATAAGGATTAGAAAAAAGTTTTTAACTGAAAATACATAAAGTAGATTTTAAAATAAAAATGTAGCAGAAAACCGGAATCCACAATTTTTTGTGTCGTCTCATTAAAATGTCAGTAGTAGTGAATGTGTAGAGCAATTATTTTAAAGTCCTTTTTCCAGTTGTGGCGGCATTAAAAACTTAATTTAAAAGTTTACGGGTTCCGTAACAATAACAGCACAGTATATACATATACCGACATACAGGGGTGTAATAAAAAATTCAAAGCATATAGCGCTAATTCTTATTTGAAATGAGTTCGGTAAAAATGCACGTCTAGGGAAATATTCAAAGTCTGGTAATTAAAAAAGGCGCCAGGACGTCGGACCGAACGATTTTTCATTTACGTAGCCGTATGGGGATGATGTCGAGTGTTTGTTTGGCCTACTACTATGTATTCACTACAAGTGTATTTTAATATTTCATTTATTTTTTGCAACAGCGCAATCAGAGAGTTCCTATGGTATTTATTATATTTTTGTTAGACTTTAAATGGGTTTTTGTTGGATGAGATTACTTTCCGTACTTATACAAAAAAAAAACCTCAGCTTAAGATACATTTTCATTTCCCTTGCTTGTTTATTATTAGATGCAAGAGCTCGTTGCTCGCAACTCTTTATTTTTCTTCAGTTGCCAATAAATGGTTACAAATACCTTTACTTTGTTTGTTATATCGATTACACTGCTGAGATAGAATTGTGTATCTAGCAGGTATTTTCGAGACTCGATATAACGCTAAGGCAAAACGAATAATACATGAAAGAGGGACGGATAATAACATGGTTAGTTATTAAGCAGATTTAAACTATACAGTGGAAACTGTACAAATGTATGGAGATTGAGAAAACGACTATGAAATTATTAAACGACTTTGCATCTTCAAATACGAGGATAATATCCTTTGGACGGACTCGAAGATCTCACTTTAACAACGAGTTTCAATAGAAAATGAAAACAAAAACAATTTAGTCGTGTTTATTGGTTTTTTCTTTTATTGTTTTCCTTTAAACAATATTTACTTAGATAGCTACTTATATCAGGGTCGTACTTGGAAAAGTAGACTCAAAATTCCTTCAAACAAAGAGACGTTAAGTCCATCCCATTTGTATCTGTAGAGTAAGGAGGGTGAGTGTAGGCTCACAGCACTTAGGCCACATGTACCCATTGTACATTCTCCTAGGACATCGTCCATGCTTTCCTTCCCAGGAAGGTAGAAGACATCTCCTTTATATCGGCAGGTGTAGGCCCAGACTCACCGAACACACACTCTCTCTTATTGACGATAACTCCGGATACTCGCATTAGACATGTCTGACAGTTTCATCTTCCTGTTCACACATCCTGCATGGAGGTGTGTTCACTAGCTCCATAGTATGGTGGTGTTTCCTTAGTTGACAGTGGCCAGTCAGAAATCCTGCTGTCAAACGTATAGGTTTTTCCTGGTCATCGATTTATATAATATATACCAACCATATTTCGATGTGTGGTCGTAAGAAATTGGTTTATTCCTAGACATATAGGTACATAACCTCAAACTATTTAAGAATAAAAATTACCAGCATAGAAGTAAGTACTGAGTTTGTCTAGGCATTCCACACCATTTTGGAACTGATTACACAAGAGCTCAGAACTCAGTGCTGATATAACAACAAGGGAACGAGGGAGATGACAAAATTAAATATAGAATTTGTCATAAATGTAATTTGAGTGAAATCTGGCCATCGTCTATCTATAGAATTGCCAACGTAAATTCAAAACAACCCAAGAGAAAACAAGAATACAGAAGAAAAAGTAAATGTATTTATTTACTCAGGACATAAATCATTATTAAACGAATGTTTGTACCTAAGATGTTCAACACCAGCTATTCATATAGAGATAAAAACTCAACATTTATCATCCGAGATCCAGTCTCGGACAACGTATATTATACAAGTAATAGTTTTCAACAAAGTATTGCTAAGATTGGTATAAAATAACCACGCGCATATTTGCAGGATGTAAATCACTTTTAAATAAATATTGTTTAGACACTTACATCTAGTTATTAAATCCATTGACAAGTACAGTCGCATAGCATAGAACGAGCAACAGAAGACAACGAAATATATTTTAACATTAAGAGAATATATTTTATTAATTATAGTTTGTTTTAAAAAAGTACGTAGAGAATTGAAATTTGATATCTGAAGTGAAAATATTTAATAGTAATCTATAGTAAGATAATGAGAACAATATTGGGACCAATCAAATTGAGAGATAACGAGTACAGGCAAAGAATGAACTATGAAATTGAACAAGAACTGGAAGGAGAGGACATAGTAGGGAAAATAAAAGGACAAAGAATGAAATGGCTGGGACATATATAGAGCAGAAGAACAAGAAATAACACTGCAAATGACACAATGGGATCCTGGGGGAAGAAAACGTAGGGGTAGACCTAGAATAAAATGGCTGGAACAGGTGAAGGAAGATATGATAAGAGCCGGAATTGGAGGATGGAAGGACAAAGTTAAGGATAGGAAACTATGGAGAGCATTGACAGAGAAAAGCGCGAAGCGGCGAAACCCCAGCAGGGGTATCAAGCCATTATATATATATATACTTAGAAATGCTTTTTGGTGTGAGGAGTGATGAGCAGTTAGAAAAAGGGAGTCGCTAGTACCCAGAGTCATACAAAAATGTTTCGTATTCATTTTCGTATGGTACTTGTGATTTAAAGTTGATAAAAATTCTTTTCCACATCTTTAAGACCTGGACATTTATGTCCCTTCGTAGTTTTTCTTGCTCAAACATTAGTAGTTCAAGTAACAAGGATTTCAGGACCCATTGGAATAGAAGGA
Source organism: Galerucella pusilla (assembly GCA_910591695.1). Classification (NCBI taxonomy): domain Eukaryota; kingdom Metazoa; phylum Arthropoda; class Insecta; order Coleoptera; family Chrysomelidae; genus Galerucella; species Galerucella pusilla. Next base: position 8,526 of record CAJUYI010006299.1, read on the forward strand.
AATGAAACAACAGATGAACTAGCAAAGAGGGGGACTGAAATACCTTTCTGGGGGCCTGAACCCTTTTGCGGAATCATTATCAATGTAATATTGGAAGTAATAGGGAAAGCCGAGAAAAAGAGAAGATCTGACCATTGGAAAGATATAGTAGGGCTTATACAATCAAAGACGCAGGTATCCTGGAATTCCTAAAAAAGTGCTTATCGCCAGCTAACTTGACAATTGAAAATACATTTTAAATCTATAATTACCAACTTTGACTTTATATAAAGCAAAAGTAAGGTGTGAAGTAGGATAAGGTCAAGGCTGGGTTAGGTTCAGGTCAGCTGTCAATTGATCAATTCTCAACAATTGAAGATGAAGTGATAAGGAAGAAATTGGAGGAATTAATCGGAGAAGAGACAAGGGTGATAGGAATGGCAAGGGAGAGGAACGGGATGAAAATGGCGGTGGTGAGGATGGAGTGGGAGTAAGCGGAAGGTAGCAGGATGTGAGGCCAAGAGAGTGGCGAAGATAAGGGAATGCTGGCCTTTCTTTGTAGGGTATGTGGGGAAAAGGGAAACAAGCCGGGGGAGACAGAATGTAGTCGGGGAAGGAAGGGAGTGGATGAAGTCAAAGATGTAAAGAAATTGGAGGGGCTTTCTTGAGACGAGTCTGGGCAAATAGGAGGAGAGGGACAACAGACCGCTGAAAGAAAAAATGTAGAGGATATGTGTGTTACAGATAAATCTAGTGATCATGATTAGGAAAAGGATGTGACTCGATATAGTATGTGAGAGATAGGAGTTTTGGTTTTTCCATTTTAATTTGGTACCCAGAGTTATACCAAGATGTTTCGGATCATTTTCGTGTGGTATTTTCAATTTAAAGTAGATAAAAATCCTTTTCCACATCTTTAAGACCTGGACATTTATGTCCCTCCATAGTTTTTCTTGCTCAAACATTAGTAGTTTAAGTAAAAAGGATTCCAGGACCCATTGGAATAGAAGGAAATGAAACAGCAGATTAACTAGCAAAAAGGGGTACCGAAATACCTTTCTGGGGGGCCTGAACCCTTTTGCGGAATCAGAAATAGGTAAAGCCGAGAAAAAGAGAAGATCCGACCATTGGAAAGATCTAGTAGGGCTTATACAATCAAATACTTTTCTGGGTGACTACAACATGTTGAGATCAAAGTGGAAGTAAAACTGCGCTAAGAGTTTTAACAATACAAGATTTGAAAGTTACCTGAGCGATCAGTAAAAGAACGATCGTATTACTGGACCCCTCGTTTTTGTAAAATGCTATTTTCCGACAGATATTGATCATTAAATAAAAAACTGTAAAAACTAAGACCTTAGATGGTTTTCCATAAGTAAGTTTAGCTCTTCTTAAAAGTGGACAATTAGAATAAAACGAATATAAATTCTAAAACTGCGAAAATAATCGTTGGGCGCCTATAAGGGATGAATTGAATACCATATAACCTGTCGAGATGTTAAATTCAACATAAAATTGACGGAATCTTATTAGCACCATGTTTAAAGTGAACCACTGCGTCTTTCTGTTATCTCACAAGATATCCTGGTGAGATTCTCCACGGTATACACAGACTCACTTTGCTACCTATCATTAATAATATAAATATCATCACTATTGTATTCTTTGTGCATCTGTAATGGCATTTGTTAGTGTTTATTATTCCTTTTGATTGGACTCGGGATAGATGTAGGTATATATATGTATACCTATATTCAGGCGCCACTTCTTTAAATCGGTTTCACATTCGATTGTTGAAGATGATTAAAAAAATATACAATGTCATCGATTGCCTAGGTATAGGTACCCATTCGATATTTTTAGATGTCTCCCTATAGTTCATAATTTTATAGATCCAGTCACACGTGGACTTTTTGAGTCGTTCGTTTGATGATGTCAACTCTTTGGCCTCAAGTTGGTCGTACTAAAAAGTTTATGTTAGCAAAAATGCACACTGTTACCGGTTATGTTCAATTTTAAGGTTATGTATTGTCAATTTCATAATAAGAAGCAATTTTCCGGTATTTTGCATCCTCAAGCAAAAAAAATGGTACTCAATCTGTTAGATTATTTCGAGAATGAATGAAAAAGTGGAAATTTGCAATCAGTGTGCAGGAATTATCAACCATCATTATTTTCTCCGGGTATATTTGTAATCTCACATTTTGTTAACCTCTGTGTCTTCTGATTTGATACATATGGATAGTGATCTTTGAACCCGCACGATAACATCGCTTTTGACATGAATTAACAACATTTTATGAGAGTAAGTTGAATATTTTTTTTATTTATTATATTTCTTAAATTTTTAATGCTTTAAAAAAATGTCTTTGATATATTTTTGTGGTAGTATCCATGTGGGATGATAAATTATATTTTTGGTATAATTTTACTTTGATTTGAATGCTCATTTTTATAAAGCAACCAATATGTTCACTATAGCTAATTTCAAGATATCATTGTGTTTCTCAAATATAAACTGCATTACAATAAGAACATTTGATTCAATTCTTTCTTTAGAAAATTTGTATTTATTGTCCTAATCTACTAGATTATCAACTTTTATTTATAGGATAATTGACTGAAATTAGCTAAATGACAGAGGAACGTCACGGAAAAAAAGGATTCAAAAATGCATTTATTTGAAAACCCATTTTTAAACGATGAGAAAAAATTGCAATAAATCAATCATAAACTAGCTCTAATAAAAACTTTACAATAATTAATAGAAATCTACTTAAATAGAAGCAGGATGTACTTAAATTAATATCACAAGAATCCCAATTCTTTTAATAGCAAAAAGGAAACTACAGCATGTAATCGGAATTTAGGTACATTTCAAATTGGATTACTGGAGTCTCGTATAGATTTATAAAAGGGAAACAGCACCACTTGAGTTTCCCCTCATTTCCACTGCCTTTATAATTACATCGTATTGCGAGGGTTAGAGTTGTCCCAGTTAAATACGAATACATTTATCCAGCATTGTATATGAATATCTATAGATATGTTAGGCTAGTTAAAAAAAAAAAGAAAAAAAGAAAAAAAAACATATAAATATATATATACATATATATAAAAGCACAGAAAAATAACAGAATGGACACCAGTTGGAGACAGAGCTAGGGGAAGACCTAAAACAAGATGGGAAGACCAAGTAAACGCGGATTTAAATATCATGAATGTGAAGGAAGCGACACATAAAGTAAAAGATAGACAGTTGTGGCGTAAAATCGTAGAAAAAACTAAGTCACATCACAATATCTAGGAATAGGAAAAAATACTACAATGGACTGATTCCCCATGTTAAATGGATCGACAAAACACCAACTTGTGGGTGTGACTACGATTCCCATGGGAATGTTTAGTCATATATATGATATAATATATTTTTATTGGAAAAAGGTATGAAAAATTATATCTTAAAATTATATTCTTGATCTTAGAAGTTTCCCCAACATTTCTACGCAAACCCCATTAAAATTACTCAAGTTTTATCAAAGTTACAGTTTTTGATATATATATTTTCTTGTAAATTCAAGATTCCTAAAATTTACAAAATAATGAAAAGTGCCGTATTTCGTAATTAGAAAAAATTAATTATCCTTAAATTTTATCTATGGTACAGACCTCCTAAATAACAGTTTCCATCCTTCGAAAAATTGTTTCAATGCCACCTTATTATATAATATACTTTTTATTGAGATACTTGGTTATTTATTAGAATATAATATTTATATTATATATGAGTAATTTGCTAAAAATGATTATGTGCTATGACAAAAAAATGCCATCTTCAAGCTGATACTTTCCTCTTCAAAACGCCCTATTACAATCATTTATAATCTACATTATAACTGAACAATAGTTTATAATGTACTCCGCCGCGCTTCAGAAAATAGAGTCGCGCGGATGCGGAACACATACTTAGTTTACCGAATTTTTTCCGGACAAACCATTGCTCAGACGAAAGAAACGCAGGGTACCTTTTTTGTTGCAAAACACTCCCCCTACACGGTGATATTTTTCATTTTTCTTTACCTTCCTCCCCTATTTAACTTTTGGATGCGAGAGCCGGGTACTGTGGAACAGATATGGGAAGCAAAAAGACATGAAAGCAGAACCAGAGGAAGACCAAGGAAAATACAGGTACAATAAAAAAGAGAACATAGGGATTTAAAGCATCGTATTTGAACTCCTTTTGAACTATAATCGACCAATATCAATAAAAATGAATCAAACACATACCTGGCCGTCGTGCAGTCTCTATAAAGAGTATCGAAATCTTTACAAGAGAGTAACTTGCATCTGTTGACCCCTGGTTGAATAGCTCCGAGTCCTCTTAAAATTCTAACTTGTTCGACGTTACAAACCAGCGGTACAATGTCCAAACGTTTCAATTTCGTATAAACTGTGTGTAAACCGCCCACTAAATGCTTCAAGAAAAGTTCGAAGGCTTGAGGAAGACATAACATAGTGTCCCCGACGATAATAAAGGCCGCCACTTTTTGACCGCGATAATCAACTAACTTACACTCATTGGCCGTTGGATCGGAAGTAGAAATCGGTGGAGGACTGTTATAAGAACGCGGTGGAGCGTGATGAGCCATCAGGTCCAAGGGGTTGTGAAGAACGCCTAGTGAATTGAGAAGTCCAAGACCTGGTGGCGGCAGGTGTCCAAGCGCCATGCTTCGAGCCAAACTAGCCGAAGACACCGGAGGTGGTGATAGAGGATGTCCCATGGACATCGGAGGACCTAGAGGGCTAGCTTGTCTCGGACTATGTATGTGATGATTATGATTGTGGATGTGATTGTTGGATAAGTTGTTGGGAGGTGAAGGTGATTGTTTCATTGCAACTGCAGGTGAACCGGAAGACGCGTGACTACTATGATCGCTTGCAGAGTCCATACCGGAATTGTCCATCATCGCGACGAAGCACACAACAATAAACACCACTAAACACCAAAGTCCATCAAAATATTTTTTGTCTAAATTGTATTGGAACAATCGTAAACGGCCAGACAGTCGGAGAGATGTCGTAATAGTGAGGGTTTTAGTATTGTTTGTCTGTCTGACGCGGGCGGGGCAGTGAGCGCGCACCGAAGGTACACTCTGTAGCGCGACCTGAGGAAGTTGCACATACAACCGGTACACTCGGCTAGTACAAATGTAATAAATAAAAACATTTGGAAAAACTCCTGCAAGTGCCTCGTAGGAGGGGCTTATTTCGTCACGCACACTATCGCGGCGATTGGTAGGTCGCTGCGACTGGAAGCGATCCATTGGCGCCCCACTCGTTTTCGTCTTCGACCGCCCACCCATAACTACCGAAAGAAGTTAGTTTCTTTGTAACTCCGAGGGCGGATGCAAGAGAACTTGAAATATGAGCTATGACGTATTGATAAAGAATGTCACCGGGCTGTCGCTGCGCAATCAATACGAGGTGTGCGGGCTGGTTGTTTTT
>CAJUYI010006300.1:0-14007 GCA_910591695.1 Galerucella pusilla
TTGGCGCCGAAGAAAAGCAGATAATTTCGTGAGCAGAATTGAAAAAATAGAAAAAAAAAATGTTGCCTAGCAATTTGACTCGAAAAACTGTCATCATAAAAACTAATAGTTGGCAGTTTTTCCCGTCTAATTGCTAGGCAAATGTTTGTCATTAAACAACCCAAATTTTTCCGGTAAAATACAAACCTGTTATTACGAGTGGAGATACCAGCGTCACATAATTGTATAAAACCGAATTAAAGACACATATATGCTGAGACTGCACAAAAGTTCTCGACATTCTTGATCGAAACAGCGATGAAACTCGAGCAATCTCGATTTGCGAATATAACAATAGAATTTCATCCACAACCATTTGAAACGAATTGAGGACGTTTAGATTTGCGAATGAAATCATGTTTACTATGTTTCACAAAACTATTCTATTCTATACAAGTTTTTATGTATGTATTTATAGGTTTATCACTTCAATGTACAAATATATATTTTCTCTACGACCGTGCGTTTTAACCCATTTTCCCGCATATATTTTAGTTTTGGAAATGTCACGCGGGAAAGTATAACTTTGCAAATTTTGACCTTATTAGATAGTTTTTCACTTTGAAAGTCATAACTATTGCCACAGCAGGTAAATAAATATTCGCGAAATATATCAAATAAAATTATTTCATCTACAAAAGACTTGAAACCGTTGCCGTCACCGTCATCGTCAACTTTATGCGATCTGCAGCCGATGCCATCCTCATATTCCTCATCGACGTCATCTACTTACCAGTTAACACCAAATAACTCCACTGGACCGGAAATTTTAAGTAATTTACAAAATGCAACAAATTTTTTTTTTTTAAATCAATATTATTTTTAGTTAAAATTTTATATGTATGTTGAGATAAGATGATTTTTGGAAAATGAGTTGGCATACTTTTTTGTATATACGGTCGTAAAAAAAATAATAACCTAACTTATACGTAGAGTGTCTTTCCTGCCCCTGACCGCCTGCTCGAACTCCGCTCTGTGTCGTTCGGGTCCACTGCAGTTGCGTACGGAAGAGTATCACTTTCCACACTTGTTAGGAAAATAACCATCCTCCATCAAAGGAACGCAATAAAATGAATTTAACTGGCAAAGGGTATTCCATTCCTTCATCATCCCATTGTGAAATATCGGGGTCAACTCACTTTCCACTATCATCCTCCAACCTTAGGGTACTACCACATACTCTTCTCCCTCTCTGCATCACAAGAAACCTTCCATAACATAGTAGGTATATTACGTAACGAGTGCGGAAAGTGACATTTGTCACACGAGTGGGAGACACTCCCACGAGCGTGGAAAATGTCACTTCCCGCACAAGTAATGTACACTATTTTTCCTACGACCATGCGATAATTGTAGCAAATATTGTTTAATGTGATGGTTTCTTAAAAATAATGTTGACATCGGTGAGTGCGGAAATGAGATGAGTGAAATTCACTTTCCAACGAGTTATTCACACTATTTTTCCTACGACCATGAATCTTCAAAAAGTACCTTACACAAAAACGTTCGCATATGACACTAGAGTCAAATCATATCTAAAAATAGTATAATGAAATGAAAACTATAATAGAGTAACGAAACAAGAAATGTATTAGAAACAGAACTAAGCACAGACGATCTAAACTTATTGCAAAAATATAAAATTTAAACTCATGGAATCGATATTAATTATGTTATTTTTTTCCTGGAGCAGCATAAAAATTAAACGTGAAATAATTACCCTGGCAGTTTGTGAAAGTTATATTTCATATATGACGATGTGATATTATTGGCAATATTTTCATGGACGTTTTGAATGCTGCTGCTGGTCAATATTGTTGTTGGTTGTTGGTTCAAATTTTTTTCTATTGGTTGGGTTACTTGTGGTTATTATTTTTGTTGATGAAGGAATTTCAGTGTCATATGACAAATCTTTAAATTAATTTTCAACGACCCTTCCATATCTGTTAATATTTTTTATGAACGCTATTTGGTGTAAAAGTTACCTCGCGTTTGAAAGTTTTGTACAGGAATCCCTATGTCGCATCTTATAAATAACACAGTGTATATTTTTCACGATCACGCGATAAATTTAGGAGATATAATGGTTCTATTTATTCGGAAACATCAATAACTGTACCTACAACATATGATTATTTTTTAAATAATCAGTTTGTAGTGCAAAATATTTTTTCAAAACAACGAAGAAGACATTTTAATTCCTGATAATTTGAATTTCAAAAATTCCTACAGCTATAATATGGATATACTTGAAATAAGAACGTTTGACTTGTAGCTCAGTGGTTAACGCGTCCTGATAATTCGGAGAATGCTGGAGTAGACCGCGGTTCGATTCCAGGCCGTAGTTTTTTTTTTATAAAAATTTGGCGAATTTTAATTATTTTCAAAAAGATTTTGTGTTTTGTGCTATATTTGTAGTTATTACGTAGGAAGATTTAAATAAGAAAACCACGTTGATCGAATTCATGCGAACCGAGCGATATGATATCACACTAGGGTGATATAAAAATCACTATGATGATATGAGAAACTTTCCGTCAGAGTTGAGAGTGCGATATATGTTAATTTCCTATATGGTCGTAGGAAAAAGTTTTTATCTACCTTCTCTCTTCAAAACTCGTCATGGCTAATAGTTATAAGCAGCAATATAGATAGATAGATATATTTATTCCACAAAATCACAATATAAAGTAGAAAGCATGTAAAAATTTAATAAAATACACAGTGATTTTAGCCTAAGCGTTGGAAATAACAAAAAAAGAGAAAAAAAAGTTTTAGTTGGAATTTAAAAAAAAAAATTCTGAGAAATTACGCAAAAAGACGATGTGGGTAAGAATATTCAAAAATAAAAATAGACTGAAAATAACGATGGCTCGTTTTCAAACCGTAAGAAGTCTTTGCTGGGATGGAAATGTTTACTTTCTTATCAATGTATTGGTCTTTAAAAAACACGAGAGAACTCAGTGCTGTTGAGAATACAAACACTAACTATTGATGTGTAGCCGCTGGATGAGCAAAAAAATTGCTACATATTCCAAACCCATTCTCTCAAGTACACAAGGTAATTGTAGAGAATAATGAATCAGTTATAGTGCACATATTTTGTTTGTTATGGAAAGGTTATTGAAAAAACCTCCACTGGTAGGACTGAATAAGAAAATGGAAACAAGCGATGGAATAATATGAGTATGTAGAAAATATATTTACTGTACATGTACATGCCCTCCAGGGATCGTAACAAACAATAGACGAAGCGAATTGGTACAACGGAAGAAACAAGTAAGTGTACCTACTGTTCTGTGTGCCGTGGTATAGTATATTTAAATTATGAACGAGAAACACATTGCACGCTACCTCTATATATAGTTGCAACTTATCTCGGGAATGAAACTCTACATTATAAATGAAAATTGACCAGGGTTCTTAAAGCTCCGTATTATTTCGTCTAATAAAAGATGCTGCCGAAATACTCCACTCTGGGAAGTTGTATTTGCAGCTTCTAAGCACATTCTTGATATAATAACAGATCAAACCCATTAACAACATATCTTTCTCAAAATCTATGGCTTTGTTAATGTTCATATACAAATAAAAAAGGTGAATAAGTTTGAAGAAGTTTGAAATTCCTACGTTAATATTTAAATGGGTTCCTTCTAGTGATGAGCAAAATTGGTCTTGGTCTTGGTCTTGCGAAAAAGCAAGACCAAGACCGTGACCAAAACCATTCTTCGACTCGCAAGACCAAGACCAACACAGAATGAACAAGAACAAGACTAATACGAAGACCGACTATGCAAGACCAAGACTAAATACGCAGGACTCAACCAAAAATTCTTTTTCACAGTAACTATATGAGATAAAATATTTGTAACAGCGTCAACATATGCTTTTCTTGGAACAATATAAGTTGGCATGTCGAATTGTCAGTTTTCTTTACTAGATTTTAACGATATACATGAAAAAACGAAGAAATCACTGTTTAAAAAAAAGGATCTACAAAAATGTTCCAAGAGTACATAATGTCTTAATGAACTTTTTTTAATTCAAAGATTAGGTTTAAAAATGTTTGTTGCTTAAAAATGAAATGTTTACAAAATGTTTTGGAAGATGATCGTTAAGAAATTATGGCAAGACCAAGACTAAAACCAAGACCAAACAAAATAGAGCAAGACCAAGACCAAAACCAAGACCGAGACCAGACAAATTTGAGCAAGACCAAGACCAAGGCTGAATAAGCAAGACCAAGACCAAGAGCGAGACTGTTCGAGTCTTGGTCTTGGTCTTGCTTTGCTCATCACTAGTTCCTTCGGAGCAGAGTTATGAGATGGTGAACATTTTTGGGAAACCATTGGGAGCTTTTGTGTTAATAAGTGAACAAATCAAAAAAGTCAAAGAATTTTTTAAACGTGCATCTTGAATTTTACAAAACTCGATTCTAGATACAAAACTTCTCGATGTCATGGATGAATAAATACTCTTATAATTTATCACTAGTATATGAAAAAGAAGAGAACACTGATGTGAATAATTAACGATGTGTTACAATTGAAGCATTGGTTAATACTAAGCTGGTTAGTGGAATCACATTTTTTATTATGTATATCATTGTTTAAAATTTTGATAATCCGTGCATAAATTATCAAATCAAATAAACGAGGGTAAAAGCTACATAAACCCCATACATCCCTTCCGTTTCAGTGGTGGTCACAAAACGGCGATAAATCAGTGCGACTTTATTCAGTCATTGTCGTTGTCAAAGTTCCAAGAAATCAATCCTCTAACAATCTGGCGCCAGGCCCACATTGTAGAGATTTGATATAAATACACCGACCCTATCTTATATTATGGTGAAATCCTGTTATTTTATCTTCTGAATGATAATTGGAGTTTTTTTGCAGTGAAAAGCAACTGTATATTTTGAACATAATTTGGGTTGATTATGGGTAACCTTTTCAGTCGTCTACTAGCAGAAAGGTTCATGGATAACCAAAAAAAAACAATTTATAAACACCCCTTAATGGGGGGATATGTTGATGACATTTTAGCTACCTTCACTGGCACAACTGGACAATTAGGGCGAGTTGTACCAAACACCTAAAATCGGTGTAATGATGACTGTTGTTTAGACTGATGTAATTATTGATAATAAATACATCAATCAGCCACAGTCTAAACACCAGTTATCCTTAATCCGAGTTCAAGTGATTGCTACAACTCGCCCTCGTCGAAGACTCTGACCGAGCCAAAATCAATCAATTGCAGCTTTTATAGAAAATAGCTAAGTCGCACGCAAACGGTCAAATTTAGTCAATACAAATATCTATACACAAAGGAAGTACTTATTCCAATCTCAAGTGTGAGCATTTACAAAATATAGAGACCGTACAATTCTGCAACGAAGGCAGAATCAATATTTTCAATTCAAAAATAAAATACAATACATACAATATTTTAAGTGATAAATATGCAGCTTGCAAACATCTGAGAAATTCAGAAATATTGATGTTTTTGGTTAATAGTTATAACATACTCTAGAGCTTACCAAATAAACGCTTTTTAAAAATTCCATCACGTCAGTTCCTATTCCATAAACTGAAATTACTTGTCAGAAACAACCATCAGATTCGATAAATAAAACACATTCTATCAAGTGCAAAAGCAGCTGATCGAGTTTTATGTCTATAAAAGATTCTGAAACTTCTGTTATTGTTGGAAGAAAAAACAAAAAGAAGCATCGTTTCCAATAGTGGGAATTGTAGCATCGATTTAAACTCAATTTTTGTTCTGGAAGTGTGGCAGCAGAGATATCGCATCAAAACTATTGAAATAATAGGTTGGAGTAATTATGTGAACATCTTGAAAATCATCAATATAAGATTATAACTACCGCCATACGTGTGGGTTTGTACTATGACAATTTTTTGACAGTTCCAAGCACCAATCAAATTTCCTCATTTTTTATCATATGGAAAATTTTACCTAATTATGTCAACATTACACTGATAACAGACCATGGGCTATTTTCACGTTGCTATGGACACATATTGATTTATTTATTATTTATTATATTATTTATTATTATTTAGTTTCGAATATTTAAAATTGCGAAATGTCACGATTTAGTTGTAATATTGAGGAAAATATTGATGAACTAAAGGCTCGTTTCCATGTGACAACAATGTCGCGACTTTAGTGCCATGGCACTAAAAGTCGCGACACTTTATAACATGTAAACTTCAAAGTCACGTTGTCGTGACAACAATTTGACGCCGTGGCATTAATGTCGCGATATCAAAATCATTTTGATATTTTTGTGACATTTCACATTAGTTCCACGTAACATACCTCGTGAAAACAGCAGTACCGCATTGTCGTGACTACGTGGCATAAAAAGTGTTGTTGAAAATATTGGTTTACAAGTGAAACAATGGAAAAAGGAAGTGTTGTTTTCGATATCGTTCACTTTTTGGAAGAATATGAGAGAGTTCCTTGTTTGTGGAACAAAACTAATCGTGAATTTAAAGATAGAATCGCTAGAAGCAAAGCGGAAGAGCATCTGTTAGCTATGACTGGGATTACAGACGTAAAAACATTGCGCAAAATGCTAGTTTCAACCTTCCCAAGTAGAATATGAAACCTTGCCTGGTCTATGCGCATGTAATTCAAAAAGCTAGGGAGGATCTTCTACAGAAAGTTCTCGTATAAGAGTGTTACAAGTACCCAATTTATTTCTTCGTTTGATCCATCGCCTAACCCAGTTTTTTTTTGCAATTTTCCTTTTTTCTTCACTAATAATTAAACTTAACACCCGTGCAGCAGCCGCAATCACTTCATTCGACGCCATTTTTAATTTAATACAAAAATCGTGACATTAAATACATGAAAACAACCACTAGAAATGTCATATTGTCATGACTTAAAGTGTCATGACATTATCATGTCGCATGAAAACGAGCCTTAACATACATAAAAACAACCACCAAAAATGTCATATTGTCATGACTGCCAGTGTCATGACATTATTATGTCACATGAAAACGAGCCTTTAGGGTGAAATTCATAGTCGACACTTGAGGGTCACTCATACTCAAACTCAACTTAGTTTGAGTTTATCTCGGGGCGACTTTTCATATCCACCGTCATTACTCAAGTAATACTTCCATTTGAGTGAAGAAAGTTTGGCATCAATGTTATTATTAGGAACTTTTGGTTGCGTTTGGTTAACAATTGTGATTTATGAACGTCCTTTAACGTTCATCTGACATCTGTTGCATTGCATTCATATTCGAATTTGCGTTTAGTTCGTGTATTAGCCCACTGCTAATATTTTATTCTCAGCTTAGTTCTTTACTGTTCATATATATTTCTTATTTGCTGCGTAGTTTTTTTTTCAAGCTAGTTATTCAATAGATAATTTATATTCTCATTTTCAATTTTTATATATTATTTCATTAAAGCTCTAGCTTGGTCTAGCGCACAAAACAGTCTAACCTATAGAAGTGAAAGTCCAATGGGATTACCTAGAATGAAAAAATGAGGTGTCAAACCCATCCACCTGAAGCGCTAGTTGCAATTGAGTTGTCGGAATAGGCAAGACAGCTGAGACCGAAAAACAGACTAAGGGAAGAAGAATTTCAGCGATCGCAGTGGATGGGTTCAAAACTATTTCATAACGGTTTTTTTAATGGAAGTTTGTTTTTGAATGACTAATGCCCGATTTCACTAACCATTTCCTAAAGTCAGGTAATACCTAAAACGAATTTAGGAATTCCTAAATGCAATTTACATTTTACCACGCGCTAAGTAATGCCTAAGAGTGATAATATTACGTATTTCCTATCACTTTCACTTTTTGATCAATCCTGAAAGGATTGTAGGAACAGCTTTGCGAGTGAGGTCCCTTTTTGTCCCAATAACAATATTGTGGTTCGAAATATCTGTTGCAAACTTTGTAGGATTTATAAATCTGTTCAACGCTTAATTCTTTTAGTTTTGGATTGCGAATAAAGGCAACCCACTCATTCAAAAACAAAGGGTCATGTTCGAGAAACCCATGTCGTTTTTATGCAATGTCTGTACACCCAGGAACGCAACACTTCACACCAACCATTATAAATATTATGAATTATCACACTTGATAAGACTTACAGTACCTAATTAAAACACAAATAACAGCATCAAATGGCAAAAGGAAACAATCTATAAAAGACAATGGTGACAACTATATGACAGCTTTGATGAATTTTAAAATATTTTCTTCTTTTCGTGCTAGAGGTCTTAGCTGCCAGGCCTGTTTCGACAACTCAATTGCAACTAGCGCTTCAGGTGGATGGGTTTGAAACCTTATTTTTGTATTCAAGGTCATCCTATAAACTTTCACTTCTATAGGTTAGACTGTTTTGTGGTCTAGCGAGAAACTAGCCTTAAGTGAGTTGGTTCGTGAATATTCTTTTATAAAAGTTAAAAAAAACGGATTGTGTTAGCTTAGCTAGAAAGGAAGAGGCATGGGTGTCACTGGCACACGAGTTTAATTCAAGTGGCGAACATTGCTTCGTCTGAAAAATGGATTAATTCACTTAATAATTTTGCTTTCTACTACAGCAATGTGATTACTAACCTAGGTGAACGATGAACGTAAGCATTATCATCATCTTTATAGTTTACAAAATCAATGAAATCATTTATCATACTAATTTTCTTGAAAAATTTGAAACTATAGCAGACAAATAACAATCAAACAAAATTTCGATATCGTAAAATGACAGTGTACGGTACAAACGTGGTTTATGGGTTAGAAATCTCCACTCAAGGGAGCTGGAATCTGTACTTATATTTCACTCAAGTTAGACTCAACCTCACTTTTTACCTGTTAAGTGTCTCTGTATACAATAAGGATGAGTGAAGTATGAGTGACCCTCAAGTGTCGACTATGAATTTCACCCTTATAGAATCGAACATACCAAAAAATACCGTTACAATAGGAAATTTGTATGGAGAAGCATTTATGGACAACGATAGAAAGTATCAATTAGATGAAAATCATTTAACTTTTGTAACTGTTCCTTTGTTAATTCCACCTTTGAATATATTGTTTCAGCTCTGTATTTTTTCTATGTACAATGAGCAAAAATTGTTCTATCCGAATAACCCTCGGATATTGATAATTGCTCAAAAATTTTACGACAACTTTCTCAAGCTTGTTGCTTGTAGGCAAGCAGCAAGCTTTTGAAATCTCTCATGAAATTATCAATGTACGTATGCATCTATATTATCAAATTCATTGCTCAGGATGCAACTATAAAAATGTCAAACATCGGTTCTTTGGTCCCCAAGCAAACAACGTAGACCTAATTGAGTTAATGTGAGTGCCGCAGTTAAGGCATAGTTTACATTGGAATTATCCGTAACCCCCAGCTGATTGTCTCTTCACTTTTTGTAATCCTCTTGTAGATGAGTATCCCGCAATGCAATAATGTATGGCTGTTTTATTTGCAAAATTGGGAGGGATGACCACAGTGTTTTCCATTTTTTTTCTCAAAAAAGTTACGTCATCAGATTTATGTGGGATGCATAATTAGATCGATAGCTCAGTATATGAAATTTTATTATTTAATTTCGGAAAACTGCTACTTCTCAAATAGCTTCTAATATAATTTTTGCAGGGAACTTTGGGAGAAACTGAAGCCACAAGAAGAATAATCAATCACCAGTTTTCTTTTTGTGTTCGTTATGCTTTTGAGAAGGAAGTTTGCTTTTACCTTAAACCACCATGATAATCTTGTTGATTCAATTAATTTTCAATTTTATATTCAGTAAGAATGACTTGTTTGATGAACCAATGTACCATTAAACCAATTTTATGATACGATGTGAAACATTTCATCACAAATGACAACTGAAACTAAACCATTACAACGCAATCAATATAATATACAGTGTGAGCCTCAAGTATGGAACGCCTAAATTATTACGGAAACGAATCACACAGTTTTTATAGATTTTCTATCCATATCAGAACGCAAAAAACGGCATCAACAGCAAATAACCAGATGCTTGTGTTTTTTTTTTTCGAAGACGATCCACACTTGAGTGCTGGACCAATATCCAGAGAACTTGATAATTCGCAAACATCTGTAATGAGAATTTCACGAGAAAATGAACTCCATCCATGGAGCTACTATTAAGAGAAGATGACACAGTCGACTATCTTATAATACGAAAGTGGTATCACATGAGTGACAATGTGATGTTAGCAATATGGCGTCGACGGCAGAGCCGGACTATTTAAATTTTCAATCAATAAAAATATATTCACTAGCGAAATTCTTTTTCACCTAGGTATAGCGTATCGGCTTTTTGAATTTTTGATTAGAGGTGGTCCTTTTGACAAGATGAAATTGATAATATAGAAACACTGTATTTTGTTGGCTGCCAAGAACCTCTTTTTACAAATTTCTACCACATATCTCTTATTGATGGAGTTCTAAGAAATCTACAAACATTAAATATAATATGAAGTTAAATAAAACTTATTGAAGCACAAAGAAATATATTCCAGTTCAGTCCTGTTTCGATTGTTTACTAACCTATGATATGTTGTTCCTGATGATTTTCTCGTATTTACACTGTCTCTACTTGTACAACTTCGTGAAGCACAAGAAACCATTATTGTCCAATTATTAAAATAGAAAAAAAGACACTAACAAAAAGAAAATCCAAAAATACCCAATTCACATTCACAAAACAATACTAATGTCAAGTTGACAGAGTAGTGGTAGTAAAATGGCGAAACCGATACCACTTTTATGACAGGCGTAGCAACTCCTGTTAATACTAGCTCCATGACTCCATCCATACAAAACGAGATTATAGTTAAAATAATCCCTTTTTGGTGTGCGTCATCGATTGTTAATGTCTTTCTAACACAAGAAATGGAAAAAAAGGCAGGTCTGTGATTAATCCTAATCAAAATATCACAATAATGAACCGTTTAAATGTATCACAGACGTTAACCCTAATCTTTGACTCACAAAAATTTGATTGGTTTATGTTTAGATTACGCTCAAGCTCAACCTATCAATCAAGGACCTAAAATACTATGAAGGCTTTACTTTCGTAGAGGAAATAATTCGTACGTCTTTTCCTACTGTCACACTGACAGTTCTTGACAGGTCTGTACTTTGTTGTTTACTGTCAATTATTATTTATGAAAAGTGAATATTAATCTTATTGTTTTATTTATATGAATAATACAAAAATATGCATGGATACACGGAGAAACATCAGTATTTTGAAAGTTCTCAAGTATTTTCAGTTAGAAATAGGAGCTGGTGATTATTAATTGCATAGCCTTTTCGAATTTGGCTAAATGCAATCCTGATGACCTTATTTATCAAATTTAAGGTTAGCTATATGTCAAAATAGCAAATAAATTAAACGACATGCCGAAAACCCCGATATACGTCACAATCGATGCCGCACACCAAGAAGGGTATTATTTTAACTCTATCTCTATGGTTATATCTGGTAACCGAAAAGGATCATAGTTCAAGTTGTCAGACGATGATTTCGATAGACGTGAACACGTGAACAGTTTGTAGACATCATTAATGATGGAAAAATGTTCAAATAGTTATTTATGATACAAGTGCGTGAAGTTATACTTTTGCGCACTCGCTACGCTCATTCCTTGCATTTTCGCAACGAGTGCGCAAAAGAACTTCACGCACAAGTGTTATACAAAAGTTTATCTACGAGCACATGGAGGAAAAATTTCAAAAAATGTGCTCTGAATGGGTTAAAAAACATAAAAATAAATTTTCTATAAACAAATATAAACGATAAACGAATTCTAATTATTTAAATTCATATTTACAGTAAAATGGGGACAACTATTCAAATTACTAATTATAACATTGGGTAATTTGTCTTTTTTCAAAGTAACAAATATTTTTCACTATGTCTGACACACTTTTGTCAAATTCACTGTCAGCACAAAAGTTTATACAACAATTTTATATACAATTTATACAACTAAATTCAAGGCAACTAGATAATCATGTAAGGTATGTGAAGGCAATAACGCCAGGCTGGTAATAACGCCATGGTGTCGTAGATCAGAGATTTTTTTATCCAAACAGCAGATGGCGCTAAATGTTGTTCACTCCCATAGGTATAGGTGTCCTGTTCAAAGATTTGCTACTCTGTGGTGAGAAACGTCAGTGCTGCAGTGTGTTTTTCATCGGACGGACGTTTGTTTGTGGACTGATATTGAATATTGAAAACCTATCGAGTGCTGTGTTACAGAAACAAAATATGTAAGTTAGTTTTTTATGTTAAATGTTTAATCAGGGTATTTTTGTGGTTACATTGATCAAAAAAAGTTTTTTATTTCTTTTTCTTTCTTTAAGTAAACATTGGTTATGTTAAAAAATGTAACTGTTTTTCTGTTGCAGCGTAAGATGCCCAGACGTAGAAATCAGGGCCTAAGGGGTAACTGGGACGCAGAATCGCTGCAAAATGCCATAAATGATACTCAAAATGGCATGTCTGTAAATATGGCAAGTAACACATACGGCATTCCTCGGCGAACTTTAAGAGAATATCTGCAGGAAGGAAACATGGCAAAATTTGCAATGAGTCGTTTCGGAAGCATCCACTCCGTTGTATGGGATAATTGTATGACACCAAAAAATATCAAATCCGGATTTTCAGCTTGTGGCATTTATCCCTTCAATTTGGACATACTGCCGGAGGCTGCTTATGCACCAAGTACTATGACTGAAAGAGAAGACCCAGAAATAAACCAAATTGAGCCAGCCCAAAGGGATGACAATCAACAAGTTTTATCAACAAACCGTTCAATAAAACCTCCGATAATTCGAGAGAATACACCATCTCCTGGTCCTTCTGGTGTGGCTCCCAAACGTCGACGCTTGGGCAAAAAACGATACAGTAGCAGCAGTGACAAAAATGTGGAAGTGCTTGAAAGCTATTTCGAGGGTGATACTGGCAACGATTCCGAAAGCAATTCCGAAAATTCTAATGCCGAAGAAAAATTAGACGTTACCTTTTCTGAAATGCTTGAGACTCCAGATATGACCCAAAAACCTACAACTCGTCGAAATAAAGCAATAAACAGCAGAGCGCAAAGGATTACCAAAGACCTCTTTAAAAAGACTGATCCGAATATTAAAACATTAGTGCCAACAAGTAAGGAGTCAAAAAACAACAACCAAGTGCAGTTCGTCAAAATCGACACTAAAGGAAGGCGATAAAGCCATTAGCAAGAAAAATGCTCCTAAACTTCAACTACAGAAAAACAGTTCAAATAAGGCTAGTTGGTATTGCAAAGCCTGCAAGGAAGACAGGAAAGCTGATATGCATTTATGCTTTTCTTGCAAATGCTACCTGCATGACGAATGTGTAGGTTTAACTAGAGAAGACAAGGAGGAGGGTTACATCTGTCCTTACTGTGCTTAGTTATCTTAAGAGTTTTTAAATGTTCACTAAGTAACCAAAGAATGTTTATGTTCAGTTTTAATGTTTTAATTTTATAATAAGGAAATGTTTGCAGTAAACCGTTCAGTTTTTAATATTTTTTAATAAAAAGTTCTATGTTCTAGGTATTAAACGCATATGGCGTTATTGCTTACACTGAGTTAGCAATAACGCCAATTCGCATTAGATCACAAAAAAAATTACTGTGGCCCTAATTTAACCTAATTTTATTTAATATGTGTTTTATTACTTGCAGTACAGTCATATCACCCTGTTTAATATTTGAGATCTATAAAAATGAGTTATTTTCATTAAAAAACAAAAATGTGAAGCTTAAGGTGGCGTTATTGCCTACACTTACTCTAAAAAAGAGTGTTAAAATGAAAGCCCCATTTAAAAAGCATTGGTCATTTACGCACCTTTTTGAGTGTTATAATGAAAGTCCCATATAAAAAGCATTGTTCATTT
>CAJUYI010006301.1:0-14006 GCA_910591695.1 Galerucella pusilla
TTTGCAATGACATGTGTAATATTAGCATCTATTCTTGCTTTAATTTTAAAAATTATTTTAAAAATTGTAAAACGAAAATTCCAATCTTCATGTAATATAAAAGTTGATGAATATACAGGATGTTTTTTTTTTTATAATACTTATAACAATTTTATATCATATTGTTTTAAGAAATTAAAAACTTAAAATGGCATAAATTAATTTATAAGTTGATCGACCTAAGTACCAGGTCATGTGGCTCAGGTTCATATCAGGAAATTGATTGCAATTAAATATTATTTTGTAATATGTATGTGTCAACACGTCTATGCTGAATATCGAAAAATGGATAATACTGTGTAGCAGCATGTGCCGATTAGCAAACAGGAAATACGTTTTTGCTAATTCTCGATATTCAAAACACAAAACCTGTAAATGCAGGAAATCTCTTACCGTGCGGTTAGTTTGGAAAAGCATATTTTCTTGCATTATCACTCTAAGAATCTGTCGAAGGGGAACCAATCATATTTTTTTTGTTTGTTCATTTAGGCGCGTTATTTATTAATTAGCGAAGTCCAGAGAGCTCACTTTTCAAAAGCCAGTCGCAGTTAATAGACGTCAGTTAATAGTTTGTGTGTGGTACCTTAAAATATTAAAAGTAAGTTTATTTTTGAATTTCATATCTTTTTTTTATTTTTTTCCCACATTGATACATTAATAATTTCTTGTATCTCAAAAATATCTCAATTTTATTTTTTTTCAATAGAAATTTTTTTTACAAAACATTTTTGCGCTAATTAAGAAATTGTTTTTTTGTTATCATTATTTAATTTGAATAATTTTGAAATGGTAACATGTTTTTCTTTTACTTTTGTAGATGGATCTAAAAAAAAAAATAAACGAAAATTGTAATATTGCAGAGCGAAAACCAAAAATAAAATTGAGCGCTTTGCCACTTGATGAGCCGCAGAAAATATATGCCGCTAAAATAGTTAAAAGCAGATTTGGAGACTGCGTCCTACTAGATTTAGAAGAAGCTGTTACATTCCTTCCAGCCCGTGTCACAGACCAATACAGGGAGAGCATTAAATATTTTTCTTCCGGAAAGTACTCAATAATATTTAAAGGAACGGTCGACGTAGGAAAACCATCGCCTGCTAATTCTTTCGCAATTGTTGAGAATAAGGCTTAGAATACGGGTAAGTGATTCTTATTTTTTATGGCCATGCATTCTGAAAGTGTTGAAGAAATTGCTAAAAAGTCAAAAGATTTTTTGTTGGTTATAAGAAAATTGAAAAAAATTATATTCGATAAATTTACTGAAAAAGATAAAGAAATCTGGCTAAAACGGCTTAAAAAACATATTCGAATTTGCAATAAAGCTATTCGTTCGAGGACTAAAGATACAACTATAGGTACTTTGAGAAAACTTCAAACAAACATTGGTCATTTTAAACATTTTAAAAATTTAATTGAAAAAAGACACATTGGTTTAGGGCTCAACAATAGAAAATTGCAAAACAGGGTTAAGTGGGAAAATGTAGCTTCGAGCTTTAAAAGTAGAATCAAAACAGGGTTAATAATAAATTTAGCTCATAAAGACTTGGGTCCATTTTTGGAAGATGCTTTAATAATATTTAAAATGGAAATTTCTAAACAATTTAAATCGTTTCATATGATGAAAGTTAATACTTGTTTTTGCGGAGAATTTATAAAAAAAGGAAACAAAACTGAGGACGATGAAATTTTAGACTTAAAATATTTTAATACGAAAAATGCAATACTTGATGTATCTACCGATTTAGAGCGTTGGTTTTTTGATAACGTAAAAGATAAAATTTTTCAAAAACTATCTGAGTTCCAAGAAAGGGATTCTTGTTATGCCCTAAATAAAGTTGTCTCTTTAGAAGTAAATATTAATAAGTTTGAGATAGGTAACGGTTCATCTTTCATTCCATTACCAAAACAAATACTTAATAAAAATGCATGCATAAACATCAAAAATACAGATCAAGCCTGTTTCTATTGGTCGATTGTAGCAGGCCTTTATCCGAAAAATACACACATCAATATAACTTCTTCATACCCATTTTATAGCACGGTATTAAATGCAGAGGATTTAGTTGCTCCCATGCCGTTATGTAAAATTTCCAAATTCGAAAAATTAAACAATATTTCCGTTAACGTGTATGCTTTAGAATTAAACGAAAAAGAATTTTATACCGTGGTACCGGCAAAATTAACTCAAACTAAATTAGAACACCATTTTAATTTATTATTGATTCAAGACAAGTATTTTCCAAAATTAAATGACTTTGATGTTCCTCCAGAAGATGATGATGATGACAATAATTTTGAAGTCAAGTATCATTATTGCTTAATTAAAAACATGTCTCGACTCGTAAGTTCGCAACTCAGTAAAAACACAAAAAAAAAAAACTTCTGTGATAGATGTATGAACTATTTTATGAGTGAAAATAAACTTAAGGAGCACGAAAAGTTGTGTTATGAACTTAATGAATATAAAATGTCTTTTCCCAAATATGAACATGTCGAATTTAGAAATTTTACTTACCAGCAAACTACTCCGTTTGTAATCTATGCCGATTTCGAAAGCATGTTAACAAAATTTAATAATCCAAATGTTTCGACTGCAACTAAAAGATATCAAAAACATGAAGCATATAGTGCAGGTTATTATGTAAAGTGTAACTATGATGACAATTTATCGTTTTACAAAAGCTATCGAGGTTCTGACTGCATGGATTGGTTTTCAAATGAAATGTCGTTAGTAGCCGAAATTATCCAATCAAAAATAAAAACCATAGTGCCAATGGTACTTCCGTCAAGTACCGTTGATGCATCTGATTGCCATATTTGCGGAAAACAATTTAAAGACGTCGAAATAATTGTACGCGATCACAACCACTTTACCGGTCAGTTTCGTGGATTCGCACATCAATCGTGCAATCTTAATTACCGCAAGTTGTTCGTAACACCAATCATTTTTCATAACCTGATCGCCTACGACAGCCATTTCATGATTTCTAGTTTATGTAAAAAAGGCACTATGAGTGTTCTTCCAATAAACCTAGAAAAATACATTTCATTCACTTTAGTCGACTCAAAAACGAATTTAAAATTTAGATTTATTGATTCATTGAGATTTTTGGGGGCTTCCTTGGATGAACTAACATCCATCATGGACCCCAACGATTTCATCATATCCAAAAAGGAATTTTCCCATTTGGATAATGAAAAATTTAAATTATTGATTAAAAAAGGAATATTTTGCTATGACTACAT
This sequence comes from Galerucella pusilla, assembly GCA_910591695.1. Classification (NCBI taxonomy): domain Eukaryota; kingdom Metazoa; phylum Arthropoda; class Insecta; order Coleoptera; family Chrysomelidae; genus Galerucella; species Galerucella pusilla. The sequence goes on from CAJUYI010006301.1 coordinate 3,286, forward strand.
CGATAGCTGGGAAAAATTCAATGAAACTTCATTACCGCCTATTGAATGCTTTTACAATAAATTAAATTATAAACCACTTAGCTTCAACAAATATGCTCATGCCCAAAGTGTGTGGGATAAGTTTCAAATTCAAAACTTGGGCGAATATTCAGACATGTACATGAAAACAGACGTTTTACTTTTGGCAGATGTTTTCGAACAATTTCGGAAAAAGTGTCACGCAACTTATGGCTTGGACCCAGCGTGGTACTATACCATGCCTGGGTACACTTGGGACGCGATGTTAAAGTCGACCAGGTGTAAATTGGAACTATTGCGTGACGTAGACATGGTTTTGTTTATTGAAAAAGCTATTCGTGGCGGAATTTCAGTTTGCAGCAGCAGATTTGCTGAAGCAAACAACAAGTACATGCTGGAATATGACCCTAGTAAGCCTTCCAAATACTTGTTGTTCCTGGATGTGAACAATTTGTACGGTTGGGCAATGTGTGAACCTCTGCCCTACGGAGGGTTTAAATGGATCGAAGACGTCGATCAATTTGATGCTGATTTTATTCAGTCCATTCCGGACGATTCCCTCGAAGGGTATATTCTCAAAGTTGACTTGACATATCCGCAAAACCTGCACGATACACACAAAGATTTTCCATTTGGTGCTGAACACCGTGTTCCTCTAGGTTCAAGATTACCGAAATTAATGACTACACTTTACGATAAAAAAGAGTATACCGTTCATTATCGAAATTTAAAACAGATGCTCGCCAACGGATTACAGCTCACTAAAGTGTATAAAGTTTTGAAATTTAAACAGTCTACCTGGCTAAAGTCCTATATTGAGTTAAATACTCGACTAAGGACGACAGCTAAAAGCACTTTCGAAAAGAACCTGTATAAATTGATGAATAACGCGGTGTTCGGTAAGACGATGGAAAATATTAGAAAACATAGAGTAGTGAAATTGGTGACTAAATGGCAAGGTCGGTATGGGGCGAAAAATTTGATTGCAAGCTATCGGTTCCATAGTAGAAAAATTTTCAATGAAAACTTGTCGGCAATTGAACTCAATAAAACTAACATAATATTCAATAAACCTTTGTATGTAGGAATGGCAATATTAGATATTTCCAAAATATGCATGTATGATTTTCATTATGGACATATGATTCCTAAATTGGGTGTTAAAAAATGCAAACTTATGTATATGGATACCGATAGCTTTATTTATGAGCTATCATGTGATGATGCTTATGAAGAAGTTATTAAGGCAGATATACAAAAATTTGACACTTCAGATTATCCAAGTGATAATCAATATAATATTCCACAGGTGAATAAAAAAGTTTTAGGTGTTATGAAAGATGAGTCGAAAGGTAAAGTTATGACCCACTTTGTAGGACTAAGATCGAAAATGTACACTTATAAATTGGACGTAGATGGGGAGGAAAGAGCAAAGAGACGACAGTATTTAGAACAAAAGAAACTCGATAAGGACCGAATTGAGTTAAAAATGAAAACGCTAGGGGTGGTTAAAAAGTTGAAGGGTGTAAAGTATAATGTAGTAAAAAATAGAATAGGTTTTGAGGATTATGTGAAATGTTTAACTAATTTTAAAGAACAAACAATAAGCCAGCGTTGTATTCGATCATATTTACATCAAGTATTTAGCATCGAACAAACAAAAACTGGTCTAAGTCCACATGACGATAAGCGGCAATTAATTCCGGGGACTTTTGATACTCTACCTTGGGGGCACTATAGTAACCGAGAATAATTTTTTTTAGGTATAACATGACCAGTACACTCCAAGATATTTGTATCAAGACTATCTGCGAAAACACTACATCAATTTTACAATTTATAATAGATATACATATACCTCAAAATTTATTGTTGAAAATTATCAAAAATTATGCAGAGTACCGGTGGACTGCATTGAGTCAGATCGCAAAAAATACGTACAAGGGCGATGAGTATTGTGACTGGGAACACGCTTGTGGAATGAGATATGTGAACCCCAAAATGCGAAATATACTACTCGTAAGCCCCAGTTGGTCATGCTTCGACTTGTCTGAGCAATACTTTTGTGTCTGGCTTCACCAGTATTATATTAAAAATTTAAATTTAACTTTATGTCAACAATGTTATTATCAACTCACATCTATTTTAGAATCTCAAAATTTAAATATAAATCTTCACGTTTTACATAATCATCAGCATTTTAGAGTTACAAATGATTATTTGCCTGTTTTGTATAAAACGTCTAGAAAATGGTGTCAAAATGAATTTTTTAAATTACTTTTCGAATTGAAAACTGGTGATCAATGCTACTCAGCTTTACATCCTGTACCTCTCACACCAAATTCAGATATACATGAAATGGGGGTGACCCGCTTTATTGACACTATTAATGAAAACGATGATTCCGAATGTGAGTTTTGATAATTTTGTTTTTTTCTATAATTAAAGTAATTTTTTTCAATGTAGTCATTTAAAAAATTTTTTTAAGTTTATATCTATATATATTAATTTGAATGTGTGGCTGTAAAAAAAAGATTCACTTGCGTCTTAATTTTATCTAATATTTTTTTATAAATAAAAATAATTGTAGTTTTTAAATCGCTTTTATGTGTATCGAAAATAAAAAAAATCAATTTATTTTTTGTTTTCATTTTTCCTGCAATGAAGGAGACACTAACATGAGAAAAATCCCTAGGAAAAAAAGATTGAAATGGTTCGATTTATGCATTTTTTTTGGTAAGTTCAAGGTCACACATCGAGACTCTCTCTCTTATCAGTGAAATAAAATATCAAACATTTGGTGTATTACATAAAGAATAGCTGAAATAGCCGAATTGGTTGGAGCATTTTTCCTAGCCTAGCTATTGAAGAGGAAATAGGTTCAATCTTCGAATATTTCAGCTATTTTTTTCCTAAAGAAAACACATATACCAATAATATATAACTATTTATTTAAATCATTGATAACTGTAAGTTTACAAAAGTATACAAATTCTCTAAGAGCATTGTTTAACATATCATTAGGTGTAATAGAACAAAATGCATATAAAATTTGTTGAGGATTTAAATTTTCAGAGGCGACATTTTTACAGAAATCCAAAACATTATAATAATATTGACAAAAATTTAAATTTTCCAATATAGCTATACGTTGTAAAATCAAATTATTTAATTCTAAAATTTGAGACACTTCTTCTTCATCCATATAATATTCAACTCCATGTTTTTTGACGAAAATCAACTTACACCCATCGTAATTTGATGGAGTAATGGTGCAGTACTCTCCACATGAAAACGAATCAGGTTGGAACTTGTCGGCGTCGTCTGTGGCATGAAAGAAAGCATTCATCTGTTGCGTCATCATTGAAATAAAGGTATACCATTCATAAGTGCTGAAAGATATTTTGCTGCACTTTAGCTGTTGAGATAGAATAACAGCAGGCGTAAATGATCTTGCCGGACTAATTCCACATTTTACTTCATAACCAGAAATTGTATATTGTGTTGAAAGCAGGTACACATTTTTAGACTTTGCAGCAAACTCATAGTTTTTCAAAATTCTATCCAGCTCTGCAGAATAGTTATTATCACTACTACTACTACTACTACTGTCGTAACCACTACTGACACCTTGATAACTCATGTTGCTAACTGAGTTTAAGATCTGAAACGACTCCAATTTATGTGGCATTTTACGTCATAAAACATCAACTCCATTAATCCAGCTGTTATGTTTTTTGTCTAAGCCTAACCATTTCACGAACAGTTTCTTGCCTTTACGTCTAAGAACTTTTTCCACCAAGTAAACGTCCGGATTCGATGTTTTCTGTAGTTCTTCGTCATAGAAGCAGCCGCTGATTGGTGTACCTTGCATGTCTTCAAGTAAATACGTAGCAGGATTGGTAATTTTAACTTTGATGATTTTGAATAGTTCTGTAGTCCAATTGGGTGTATATCCTTTTTCAAAGACATGTTTTGCCTTGGATATGCGCACAATGTCACCAACTTTAAATTTTCGCGGGCCTGCTATCTTTAAATGACTATAGGTGTTATTCAAAATAGATTTTTCGTTGGATTTGTTGACTTGAGAAGGCTTATATTTTGTTGTGGAATGTGTTGTATTGTTATAGTTTTGAGTAATTTCAGGCAGAATATCAATCCATTTGTAGGTGCCATTTAAACTGAAATATTTGTAGAGTTTCGATTTTAATGTTCTTATAACACGCTCAGCCATAGAAGCTTTCATCGTGCTAAGTACGCTATAATGATTTATATCATGTTTTTTCATTAAATTTTGAAATTTGCTGTTGTAAAATTCCTTCCCCTGATCGGATTGTAGATTTTTCGGTGTTCGTCGTGTATGAGCGAGAATGTCCGAGAATGCCCGAGTAATCTCCTCTCCGGTCTTCGTCTTTAGTGGGCGTGTCCACATAAACTTTGAAAAACAATCAATGACGACCAGTATCATTTTATGATTCCTATTTTGTGATGCAAAATTCCTCATCTCTGCAAGATCCATTTGCCAAAGATCGTCAAGGCCCTTGATAATGGTGCGTCTGCGAGGGAATTTTTTCCGAATAGGTTTGTGAAGCTCGTTTACGAGTTGAATCTTTTCCTTGGTGTGCATATTATGATGTATTACCGGCCAGCTTCAGTTCCAGACTATGAATGCGGTTATGGAAATTTATATCCAATGTCTTAATATTGTTCACTATGTCTGAAATGTTACTTTTCAAATCCGAAACGGCTGTGATATTTTCTGCAGATTCTTTTTTCAATTCACGTATACTTGCATTCGCACTAAATTCTCTTCGAATGAAGACTTTTGCAGTGGCAATTGAGTCGTCAACGTATTTCTTCGTAGCCATATCCCTACCTGCTACTGGGGGATTTCGCGAAATGAATGTATTAATTTCGTTAGTTTTATTTTGTAAGTCGGTAATATTTGCCTGTAATATGGGGATTTCAATCTTATGAAGCTCGTTTCTGATTTCGTTCAATCCTACTTCTAAATTCTTTATATTGTGTGTTTGTGGTAAGTTGATAGTACGCAAGTCATCAACATATTTTTTTGTTGCAGCGTCACTATTTGCTGTCGGTTCTTTAACATTACAAATTTTCACATTTCCAATATCAATATTACCGTCCGGTGTATGAGGGAACGTAATTTTCGTTGGTAAACGCGCATAGGGCGTTTGATGTCTATGTCCGAATTTATCGACTGGCATAATTGAAATGAACAAGTTTCAACTTGTATTATTCTATTATATCAGCTTCCTTGAGTTCATTGATAATTGCTACTATTTCGTTGTCGTGTGACGTATTACCGGCCTCTTTCGAAGCAATTAGTAGCTTTAGACGTTCAACCAACTCGTTGGGATCATCCCAATAAATGTATTCCATAGGGTCTTCGTTGTATACCAAACGGGGATCGAGAACGTTTCCGCCACTTTTCGTAAAAGGTATTTTTGATGGACGTTCCATTAGTAGCTGTTGTGTTCGAGTAGAGGGACGACGGTTCGATGATTCTGATTTTGTTCTAAACAAAGGTTTGATAATATTGTGATATTTGTAAGTGCTTGAACCCTTAAGACGGTTGCGTGTATCTAGGTGAACCTTAGTATACTCTAGAAGGGTTTTATATGCCTCCAAATCCTGCTGGGTGTAACCTTCTGGATCGTGGTAGAATAAAAGCTGGTATAAGCCAGGTGTACCAGTCACGGATCCAGCTTCTTTATTTCGTTCTTGTAGTATGTTGATATTGCCGTTTCTTCCATCAAATCCAATTCTACGCGTACCTAAACTCCAACCGAGATCGTCATTGTAGAAAGGTCCGTAATTTTTATCGATTCTTCCATTATCTTGGAAATAGTCTTCGATATACGATTGACTAATTTCAGGATATTGATCTAAATACTCTTGGATGGATTCATGTGTCACCTCAGGACGCATTATTTCTGGAGATTCGGGCATTGGAATATTCCCCTCTTCATCGGTTTCAGCCACCGGTTCCGTTTCGAGGAAACGTGTAAACACACCATCATTATCATCGGGTTCTTCTTTCTTTATTTCCTCCTTTGGTTGTAAATTTGTAATCGATTTTTGTAATGTCTTCGAGGATTGTACAATTTCTTCTAGTGGTTTGGATATTGGCTTGAATAGTTTATTAATAGACTCATCTTGCTCTGATTTACCTAATTTCAATGCCAAGTATTTTTTTCGAATCGATCTGGCAAGTTCAGACACTTTTTTCTTGCGCAATGCAGTAGCAACCTTATCGTCAGACATATTGGTATGGACTGAAGGCGCAGCTTACAATTTAATATATTTATCGAATCCTTTGCGATACCTTCCATCATTGAGGGTGAAATCTTTCATAATTACCAATGTACCATAGCGATCACACCAACACTTTGAACACATATTTTTAAATACGTCAAATGTCATGTCAGGAGATACGTGTTCGTCAAATATATGTTTCAAGTTTACCTCATCCTGCTTGAATAACACAATAACATTACAATTGTCGCGAATAAGCTGTTTCGGTATTTTTGAATATGTTTGGCAAAGATATGCAGCATCGATATCTTTATGTCTGCACATGGAATAGTATTCCCGAATTTTCTGTTGACCATCACATGCAACGTCATCGAATAAAAAGACAGAATTAGGCTGAGCTTCATCTGGACTTATTATTTCCTCGTTGTCTTTGAATGGAAAATAGCCAACGCCCTTCACTTGTGCTATAACTTCCTGCAGCAATTGGTACTTTGGTTGGAATAACGATTTTGAATAAACATAAACGTTTTTGAATTTCGCGCCATTCGGATTAAATAGGAGCGCCAGCACGACATTCGTCTTTCCACACCCACTGGGGCCACATATAATGGCACGGAAAGAATTTGGTAATAATTTACCATGTTTACCAATAGTTGGTGTTGAGGTAAAATCCAGATTTTCAATGGGTATAGTCTGCTCTTGTTGAATTATTTTCATTGTGTGTGTCGCTTTTCGTAGTACTACTCTTTAAATATAGGTGTTACCACTTACGCGTATCAGTCTTAATGTTGTTGTTTGAAGGAGAAGGTCTCTTAAATTCTCTCATCAATAAACTACCTATTGAGCTTCACTTACCTAGCTATCAGTACTGTGGACGTAAGTACTACCCCCTCCACCCCCTCATGTGAAAAACTGATTGTTTTTTTTTTCAGCCGGTACAAAATTGGAAAAACGTCTTGATCGTGGAGATCCTGGCATCAACCCCTTGGACGCTGCTTGTAAGCAACACGATATTTCTTACTTGAAGAATAAGTCTCTCGAAGAACGACACAAAGCGGATCGAATACTTGAAGATAAAGCTTGGGCTCGTGTCAAATCAAAAGACGCTTCACTGGGAGAGAAAACTGCTGCATTACTTGTAACAGGCGGAATGAAGGTGAAAAGAAAGCTGGGAATGGGTTGTCGTCGCAAACGTCGTTCCTTGCATCGAGATGTTATTCTAAAAGTGGGAAAGTCATTGAAGAGAGGAACATCTTTGAAAGACACCGCAACGTTTGCCTTACGAGCGGCCAAAGCACTTATTAAAGAATTTGGTGGGAAAAAAGAAGTCGAGGTTCCTCGAGTGATACCTGTAGCGAAATCCGGAGGTTTCCTACCACTTATCCCTTTGTTTGCAGGTCTTTCGGCACTCGGAGCTTTGTCAGGTGGTGCTGCTGGGATTGCTAAAACTGTCATTGACGCAAAGCATGCGCAAAAGAAATTGGAAGAAGATGTACGACATAATAAGGCTATGGAACGTGTAGGATCTGGCCTGTATCTGAAAAAGTATCCAAAAGGCGGCTTCGGATTGTATTTGAAAAAGCAAAAAAACCAATAAAGCTACCCAATCACGCATTAACCAACTTTGACATAACACAATACGCAAAATCGCTTAAAATACCGCATTTTCGAGGAGTTTTCATGCGAGACACTCTCCCCAAAGCCGGCCCCCGGAAACAAGAATGCGCAGTGGTTAATTTGGACACCTCTGAGAATAGCGGAAGTCATTGGGTAGCTTACCGAAAGATAAACAACAATGTAGAGTATTTCGATTCATTTGGTAACTTGAAGCCTCCGAAAGAAGTTGTTAAATATTTTGGAAAGAGTGCGAGAATTTTTTACAACAATACCCAATATCAAAACTATGATCAAATCAATTGCGGTCATTTGTGTTTGAAATTTCTACAACAATGACGGAACTATTACTACAACATATCTACCATGGAAAAACATTGAGTAGTTTCACTGCCGAAGAACTAAAGCACTTTCCCATTGAATATCTAACAGAGTGTGTAAGACCTTCGGAATTGCTGGAAATGTGGCATAAACTTCCCAATGAATATCGAGCAAATTTTCAACTACAAATACGATTGCCTTGTTTCATCCATTACAACCGACCTGATTGGACGACGCATTGTGACGGCCCTCCGAGTTCGCAAGCTACTTGTTTCCTTTGTAACCAAACATTAAAAAAATAAAAAATGTTATTTAAATTCAAACATTATTCGTATTTCATTAGTCATCATGTCGCAGTTGCTGAGAGTTAACAGCACCAATCACGTGTTTACCTTTCAACCTCCTACGCCTATTGAGCTCGATCAGAAGAAGGAATACGAAATAGCTCTACGATCTTTTCATTCTTATCACAGTATACCGAACATTGAAAATTGTAAGTTTTACTACTACGATACCAAGGGCAAGCTTCAAAGTTTTGATTTTCCCACAGGATGTTACGAAATTGCTGATCTTGAAGCGTTTATCCGAGATAAATTGGGTGCTGGCAATTCAACTAGACCAGAGGACATATTTTCACTAAAACCCAATCACAATACGTTGAAATGTGAAATTTCCAGTAAATACAAAATTTCCTTCAAGGAGACCAATAGTCTTGGAAGAATGTTGGGATTTTCACCGAAAATACTCGACTCTAACAAATTGCACTCTTCAGATCTCCCAGTCAAAATTATTAAAGTATCTAGCATACGCTTCGATTGTAACATTACCACTGGAGCCTTCGATGCAAACAGACCTGCTCATACTATTTACGAATTCGTCGTACAAGTAGATCCAGGATATTCCATTGACGAAATTCCTCATAATTTGCTCTACTTACCCGTTATACCACAACGTGAAATAACCAACATCACTGTCATAGCCTTAGACCAGGACGGTCAGCCTGTAAACTTTCGTGGAGAACTAAGTACGTTGGTGTTGGAGCTTAGAGCGCGATGGGGCTAATAATAAATCATAAAAGACAATCTGCAGCACTTCCAACTTCATTAGCTAAGCAGTCGCCAAAGCTGAAACAGCTCACGTTCGCAAACAAATTGGTCCTGCAATCGCTGGGTTTTAAATTGAAAAATGACAACCATGTATGGAAAACGTCTACGCCAAAACGACATGCCTCCAATGTTTGATATCTACCGTAAGCCGATGTTTGATGGATCAATTCGAAAGGCTGAATATAGAACCTATGCTCCATTTATAAAGTCATTCAATTGCAGTGACATTGTGGAGTTTAGCATTAATCAAGTTGATTCGTTTTTTGCAATGAGCGAAACTTTGTTGTGCATTAAAGGTTCGCTTGAAGTAAACGGAGCTGGTGACGTGAAATTAGCAAATAATGTTGGAGCCTTTCTATTCGATTCATGTACGTACAGTGAAAGTGCCAGGGAAATGGAAACAGTTCGAGATCCTGGAATAGTAAGCGCCGTACGTGCCATGACCTGTTATAACCAAGAAGATTCCAATCATATGGCTATAGCCGGTTGGAATTACCCAAAAGATCCTATTTTGAATGATAGCGACAAGTCCTTCAACCTTCAAATACCTCTCAAACATATTTTCAACATTTTCAACGATTATTCCATGATTACATGTGGGCGTCAAACAATACGACTAGTTCGGGCACGAAATGATAATGATTGCCTATATATTACTGAAAAGAATGTCTCTGGAACGCTCTCCACTACAACAGCTAAAATTAACATTACAAGCGTTGAGCTGAAAGTTAAACATATCTTTCCCAATGACGACATAAAATTAAATCTCATGAAATCCATTCAAAAAGATCAACCTATAGTTATTCCATTTAGGAAGTGGGAGTTACACGAATTACCCTCAATCACTAAAGGAGCAAGACGTGAAGTTTGGGCTGTCAAGACATCCACTTCAGTTGAAAGACCTCGATTTGTTATTGTTTTCTTTCAAACCGACAAACGTAACTTGAGTACAGCTGACCCGACTTTATTTGACAATGCCGACGTACAAAGTATAAGACTGTCACTTAATGGTGAGTATTGGCCCAATGAAAGAATGCAATTGGATTTCGCTAAAACTGACTACAATGAGGCATATTTTAACTACACTGAATTCTATCCCAACTACGCAAACTCCATACAGAAGCGCCCCCTGCTAGATTATTCTTCTTTCAAGAAACGGGCATTGTTTGTTATCGATTGTTCGAAACAGGAAGAAAGCATGAAGGCGTCCACAGTCGATGTAAAACTTGACATTGAAGCAAACATAGGCTTTCCCGAAAATACCAAAGTCTATTGCATCATAATTCACGATTGCGTGATGGAATACTTCCCCCTCATCGAAATTGTTAAAAGCTTGAACTAGTTGCTGATCATAGTTAGTGTTCGAGCAGACGTCAACATGAG
>CAJUYI010006302.1:0-14003 GCA_910591695.1 Galerucella pusilla
ATACAACAATGTTTTCTTGACTTTCTAGTCATGTGTTCTCAGCTATAAAGATATTCACAATAAAAACTTAATTATGATGATTTTTAAGTAGTTTTAATGACAATGACAAAAACACTGGACTTTTTAGCAATTTTGCTGTCGACTGTGGATTATCGACCATAGAAGAAACTTGGTACATCAATTTTTATGTCTTCAGATATTGGCTTTCGACCGGCTTTTTTGCTTGTAGAACACTTTCTGTGGTTAGGAATTTATTCACATGTTGTCTTAAGTACCTTCGACAAATTTGTTGTTCAGGGAATCTCTTATTAAAAGTTATTTCGGCTTTATCATAATTTTCACCAGACCTGTAAAAGCGCGTTTAGTTATGTATATATAGTATTGTTAATAAAGTTGTTTAAATTCATTATTTTTTCCAGTAATTTTAATGCATTTCGTTATCTATATTGACCTTAGGGTAAAAATATAACACATTATTTTTCATTTCATTTTCTTATAATTTAAAATTATTATATGAAATTATACACATAGATTCAAAAGTTTTGCATCACCCTAAATCTCCGAAAAAAAAAATGTGTTCATTATAAATGGATCAGAGATTAATCAAATAATTAGTTTCAATAAAACAAAAAAAACTGTAAACATCTGTATATTGCAAAAAATATGGAACATATTGAAATGGTAAACATTGATAAGCAAGCCAACAAAAAATTGTTAGCGCAAAAAAATTCCTTCGCATCCGAAGAAGGTGATGCAAAACTTTTGAATCTATGTGTAGTTTGCCATGCTAATCCCCTCGACTATTATTTTCCGCTCCGTTTCTCAATACTGGATAAACAGTTGGCAACGTATTTGCCGAAAAATGTCGACCTCCGTTTTGGTTTAATCAACAATGACAAACTAAAGTTATTATTTCTGATTGTCCTTAAACACGCACACGTGTAAAACAAATATTACAGTTATCTTGTTCCAACTTTAGGCACCCGATTTTTTTACGATGGGGAATCGTTTCGTTGGTGTAATTCAAATAAAATAATCTGTTAGCATTCGTTGTAAACCTTTTATTAGACACTGTAAGTTTCAAGTGTACGTTATTAATGAACGACCTTTATGTAAACGATAAAATAAAAGGGGATATATAATGATTTTATTGTAAACCTTGGGAGTGTTAGTTGCACGTGTAACCATAAAGTTACAGCTTTAGGAAATAATTATATAAAAACTTGACAGGCGTGAAATCTGACAAAATTAAATTCGTAGAATATGCAATTTTATTTTGTAGGGCGTAATAAAAATAGAAGTGAATCGTGTAATGGAAAATGCAGTATTTTTATATAGCCAAACCAAATGTCTAGTGAATGCAATCTCGTTCTCGCAAGATCTCGTCTTTTTTTAGCGAGACTGATCTATAGAGATACTACAAATAGAGGCAACAAGCCAGCTCGGAACCCATCAGCATCTAAGAGAGAGATAGAAAGTAGGAGGCTTAGACTGTCTTCCTCTAACAGCGCAAATGCTGTATATACAGGCAGAACAACTTCTGATCGTCTGTCTCTTTCCCCTCACCGGATTTCAGACCGACATTCCCATTTACACATTGGCCTATGACTTTGTATTAAATGGTGTATCTGTTACCGTTAAAGTATATAAAGCAGTTATACCTAGTTATTCCATGAAATAACTGAAGTGTCCGTTAAAGTGTCTAATATGTTCAGACAATTAAAATAAAAAAGAAGCAACTTATCTAATTTATGCAGCGTTCAAGTGGTATTTTTATGGAAACGTATCATAAAATCATTTGTTACAAAAAGGAGTACTAAAATAACACTTATAATTACTAAGACTATTATTTCTAAAACAGAAACATTTTTTGTTGAGTTTTAAATGAACAAGTTCTCTCCCTATGGCCTTGTATATTTCATAAATGCAGTAGGGATGGAAGGTAAATGTATCTGTCGTGCGAAATATATAATATAGATTATTTTACACTTTAACGGGCTGCAGTTAGTTATTCTATGAAATAACTAGTTAAACCATGAAATACAAGAGAGTTTTACACTTTAACGGACACGATCAGTTATATAAAAAAAGGACTAGAACAAAAATACACCGAGCAAGGACTAGGAAAAAATACCTAGGTCGACCAAAGAACATTTAGAGAATATATTAATTGGCATAATTCAATATTTAGATGCTGTACGATATTATTATATTGTATTATAATGAATGGTTAGTATAGTAGTCAGTATTTTTATTTTTTTATATTTTATTGCGATATTTATTTTATTCAAATTATGTCGCTTTGTAATTCGGTTCTCGTCAAGTAGTAAATTAGGTATTAATTTAAGATGATTCAAGATAGGTAATATGTAATTTGGTTCCCAACAAAGGTCATTCGCAATTTGGATCCCGGGCATTACTGTATAAGAGACGTAATCTAGAAATTTTACTTTTATTTAGATAGGTATGCATTTACTCAATGACGTTCATTTTCCTTCAAAGTTGTGTCTAATTCTTGCCATGAATCCCGAAATAATTTTGAATGCAAGAGGAAAACAGGTTATTAATTATTAATAAAATAAATATGATCTTTCAAAAGGTCCTGGAAAGTGGTGAGAAGCAATGGACTTGTACAAATCATTATTTGTATTTATTCTTACTTTGAGCGAGTGTAATGAAAGTTTTCATGATGCAGTTTTGCAGAACATCATCAAATAACTTATCTTATGATACGTTATCTACGAATATTAAAAAATGCATGTACTAAATTTACAGCTGAACATTCATGCATAATCCTTTACATTTTTTTGGAAGGGTTGCAACACCCTCTTTACTTAAGTAGGCACACCCAGGCAAACACATGGGAAGAAATTCATAAAAGAACCATCAGAAAAAGTAGCGAAAGAACTGCTCTCAATGAGCATGAACCTACTACGCACCATAACGGGGCTACTTACGGGACACTTTCCCACAAAGGAGCACCTGAACAAAATAGGGCTGCATAACGGAGACCTCACGTGCAGAAGATGCAAACAGCTCTGCACATATTATGCAACTGGACGCTGGACCACAGGAGGCAGAAACTGTATGGTAGACCCCAAATGACTCCAGAAAGAACCTGAGCTAATACAGGGAAAGGATTGGCTGAATAGGCTGTAGTCCAGAACACTAGGAGGATCCACAATAAGTCCAGGAGGCTGAGGTTGTGGCCAGCCTCTTAAAACAAAAAAAAACAAAAAAAAAACGCAATTAGGTCTCAGTGAATGTCACCCCAAAATACTCCCTTTGAGGGCTTGCAAATAGCTCACTTCATAATAGGTTATTCTATTCGACGATTATTAAGGAATGCATAATGTACCAAATTTCAAATAAACATTTCAGTGAATCATTTCTGATATTTTCAATATTTGGAGGGGAGATAACACACCCTTTAACGGCTTGCAAATAACGAATTTTTTGAATAATTAGGGCAAACAAAAACCCTTCTATACTTTAACAAAAACCCTTCTATACTTGTATTCATTCAGATTCATTTTTTTTCCTTTGCTAGGCATCTAGGTAACTAGGTATTTATAAATAAAATTATTTTTCGACGCCACTGGTTATTTGGCGGCTAGGCGAAAACTGGCTGGTTGTAGAGGTGAGCAATTTTTATGGAACAAGAGCTGAAGTGAACAGAAACTGTATTTTCGGGTAAATCTAATATTCAGGTAAAGTAACTAAAATTTATTAAAAGTTACGTAAATGTAAATTACATAATTTTTTTGATCCTTCTTGATGTGGGAACCAAATTACATGTACCCAATTCACCTACGAACGTAGGGAGAGTGGAAAGTACTGACATTTCAATACACCCAAAAAGCCTCGGTAGAGTTTGTTCGGCCATCCTTTGCTTTTATGTCATAATGGGTGACGTATTCTGCTGTTTTACGTATGTCTTATATTACCTGAATGTTATTGTACACTTAACCTAAAAATTATATTCAATGACATTATGTTAAGAATTGTTTTCAAAATATGACAACTGTACTGTCAAAAGTACCAGATGAAATTTATGTTGACCTCAGACAAGAAATACGTCAATGACGTCATAATTCCGTCTCATCCATTTCATGAATGAGAGCAAGTTGGACAGTGTATGACGTAACGGCAAAGGATGACTGAACAAACTTCTACCAACACGATTTTTTTAAAGTATGCGAAAATTAGTCGTACTTTAGTACGACGAAGGTCAGACAACCATTACATACTAATTGTTATTTACTCATTAATTTCATCCTAATCATTAAATTACTTCACCCTCTAAATAGTAAGTTTCTCTTTTGTCATTTAAATATCCTGTCATTCCCTTCTTATATTCTTTTCCTACAATTTCTCCCCAACGAGGGAGTCTGAAGGCACAGGAAGGGGCGAGAACCTTATATATATACACCACCCTATGTTCGTTGTGAATTTGTGAGTGCCTTAAGCGCTTTGGATCGGACATCTGTGAAAATCTTTCTACAAAGATGTAAGTTTCATCCTAAAAGTATGTTTTCCTATCATGTAATATTTGAAACACCCTGTAAGATGCAGCAAAACACAATACAAAGATTCCACTTCTTAATTTTCTCTTCAAAAAATAATTTGTGCAGTAAAATAACACGTTAAAACATATTTTAAGAAGATGCTGTGAGAAAAGTAGAATCAAATTAGAGAAAAGTTGAAAAGAAAGTGGATGAACTAAACTATCCAAAACATTTACCGACCACCGAAAAAGACCTTGGCCCAACACAAAATTAAAGAATCAAATTATTGGTTATGGATATGAATTTTATCTCGACTTATTTTAGGAAGTAAGTTGTTTATTTAGATTCATATTTGAACGACAAAAACTGATATCAATTAAGGAAATGGGATTTCAACTTTCGGATGTGGTTCCCGGCAATACAATCTTCGTTTTCTTTGTTAAAATCCTTAAATTAAATTAAATTGATAAAGGATGAATTAGTTTTACAATACTTATTCCTAGATTCTCTTTGTTAAACTTGTTGTGTGTGTTGTATTTGATAGTTTGGTTAGGTTAGGCTTAGGACAACACATTTTGATTAATTCAAAAATTTTCAGTACTTTCTGTTCACTACAACGTGGCACCAAACAGGTAGTAGAATGAATTCTGTACCAAGAATCAGTTTTACCTGTGACCAGGTAAAAGAATTCCTTTCGAGGTCAAAATAAAAACGACTTTCAACACAGCACCGAAACAAAATGTCCGAAACCAATGTTGTAGACATTTAATAATAATATATTATATAATACACAAATATGTTATGTATGACTATAGTAAATACTACTTCTACTGATACTAATGAAAGAAGTCGCCTTTTCATCTAACAAGGAACTAGACGCTTCACTTTCCTCTAGAAGTTTGGTTTTTTCACCAAGAAATGCAGCTAAAGTAGTCTGCAAACCACGTTTACAAATGCACAATTATAATTTATTATTTATTTATCCATTATCTCCCCCCATATCGACGCCCTTGGCTTTTGCCAGTTTTCGTTTTTCACGATTACATAAGTGTGCAAATTATAACAATATAATTCAACCTCCATTGTCAATGATAACAGTAGAATCAATAATGTTTTTTGGACACCCAGGGTCGTGTAATGTGAGCGCGTGTAGTTAAATATGAGATAACATTTGCACAATTTTTATAGCTATATTTATAAACGATAAAAAATGGAATTGGAAAACACTACCATTTAGGTAGGTATATAACATTAAAATTCAAGTATCGGTCATCTGTATTTTTTTTAATGGATTTAACAAGGAAATAATTCGGAAGCCAACAACCTTTTCTTAGTCCCGCCTCTTACAACGCGTATAAACATTCAACGGCATCGAACACGTGCTTTAAAAACACACAACAAACTCGTACAATCGTTTTTAACAAGAACTAAATAAACGCAATATGAAAATGCGACATTCATAAGTTACAGAAATGATTTCACTCGGATTTCACATGTATTGTCCTTTTCTTGTATGAAAAGTGCATTCATTGTCAATTTCCGGGCAATGACCGAGACCTTGGGCACTCCAGGAGAGTCCATCGGCCCCGACTCACCAGAAGACAATGTACTTAGATAAAGAACGATATAAAAATGACACAAAATAAATAAAAGAGAATACTTCATTATCCGATTTGGATATATTTATATAAATAGATGTATAAAATTCCCTAATATTAGTTACGTGTCTACCTGCATATTTTTTAAATAAGATATTGAAATTAATTCATGTTTTAGTACCTACTTAGAATTATTTCAAAGAAAAAACTTACCGAGCGAGGGCCATTTTTAGAAAGTAATCCAAATTTGAGGGTTCCAGTGCACTTTTTTAATAATCTTTAAATAAAAAAATCACACGCCACTGCCTATTTATCACTCAAACACACTTCAAATAACAATTCATAAACCGATCAGACATTATTTTCGATGCTCTACCCAAAAATAAAAATACTGATTAGAATACTAAAAAAAGTCGAGAGAAAATCACAGCTGTCACAAGTACCTTCTATTCAGCTTCCTACGAGGACTGATAGAAACTAAAATAAATGATACAAATGATACAAAACTGAATCACTACTCCCCTCTACTACGTGCAAATAATGGGAAAAGTTCTCATTCGGCGGTAATCGGAGCGGATCGAGGCCGCTTCGGTGACTACCATTACGATGAAAGCAATGTTGTCAACTTGTGGCATCATTTTGATAATATAGCCATGAGATTTTAATGTTTTTCAAAAAGAAAAATTTGAGAATAAGAATGTATAGGATTTATTCCTAAAAAATGCTACGTTTTCTCTGTTTGTTGGTATATAAATGTGCAAAAAGTATTTGCACTGATCTACCCACCTGGTGCAATTTTAAAATCCCAGAGGATGGGGTACCTATCTTGGTATCTATACGAAGTTTATCGTCCGATTTAAATACAATTTACAGGGTGACCTAGGAGTTTGTACCAAAAATAAGAGAGTATAGTGCTAGCAATGCCTCTGTGCATAACGAGTGCTATGTAAGGTTGCCAGATGTCCAGGATTTCCGGGATTGTCCCGGAATTTTACGTCTTGTCCCGTGTCCAGACGGTGAATGAATAGTGCCAAGTGCCAAAAACGAGCTTTCTGAGTCACGAGTGGAGCAAGCCGTAATGATTGTCTGATGAAACGAGTGACTAAAGATGTTTTTGACACTAGGTGCTAACGATACTTTTTCTACGCCTTCTTTAAAAAAAAAAACATAGTTATATCGTATTGTAATGACACAGAACTCATTTTAAATTTCAAGATATACGCTTCGGGGGTGTATTCATACTTTTAATAAAGCAATATAGATGTTCGCAATGATAAAAAACGTGCAAAAATCAAAAATGATTTGAAGGGTGGACCTTAAATGTCATTCTTGTCAGGAAAAACCACTTTTTGTTGGCTACACTGACCTTAGACTAAACTCCCCTATTTAGAAGTTCGCAAATAGTTTGCGGACTGAGTTCATGTTTTCTTTGTCCTGTCCGCTTGGTGGAGACCCGGCATAAATGGGAATGCTTGTACGATATACTCCATTCCAAGATATTTCGTTTCGACTTATGCCAACATGATTGATTCAAGGCCAAAACCCACAGCAGGTGGTAGTCTAGTAAGGAGACAAGTTTAAAATGAATAAAAAGAGTTATTTAGGTAATCTTTACCGTAAACTATGAGCAGATGATAGTGATAAAAATAAACAAAATGTACAAGAAGTTATGAGAATGTTTGAAAATTAGTGACAATGTTGAAAATCAAAGAATTGCAAAAAAAAATTACGAAGAAGAAAAGGACACATGCATTTTTTTCAAAAATTCCTTCGTCATCAACATCACGATTGCAACTGAAGTACCAGGACGTCATGTATTGATTTAACAGTAGACTGCAAAAGGCGAATAACAGTTACATTACAAATGTATCGATAGTTGGCTTGTATCGAAAAGCATAGTATCGATACAAAATATCGAGTATCGGAAGTAGAAGTATCGATACACTGGAATATCGGATCGTATATCGCATACCTATTTGGAGATATCATCAGTAGTTGTTCTTTGAGTCCATTTATTATAATAATAGAAATCTCTTCTAGAGCAGTAGCTAATGGCCAATACTTTTAAAAATTGTAATTAAATCACTACTTCAATGTTTAAAATAACAATAAATAATCTACTTTGAAGAATAACTCACAAATTCGATAAGATAATTTATATAAATATAAATCTAGAAATCAAAAAGTGTAATAAATTTTTCCATAATATCAAAAATGGGTTTTGACATTACAATTATTAATAACTTTTGTGTTCAAGTTGGTTTCGGAATATTTTGAAGTATTACTATCGACAATATCAAAGATTAAAGAATAAAAATATATTTTTATTCTGTAATCTTGGACAATATCCTGAAAATATTGTCATTAGGGAAACTTGGCAACGGTGTCACGAGTGTTCGATTTAAATAGAGATTGCATGAATAAATAAATTCGTTGAACTCAGAAACGGTCATCAGTTTTTTAATATCCTGAAATTAAGCTAAAATGTAGGATTTTTATTATGTACCTATACGATACTTTTTTCAGAAAATGAACGATCCTTTTTTTAGAAAAAGATCGCAATGTCAAGTTTATACGGAGTGAAATAGTGTTCATCCTTTTCTTTAAAATTCAATCGATTGACAATGGCCTTATTCGGTAAAAAGTATTAATACGAGTGTTCTTTTAAGTGTCGCATATAATAACACTAATCCAAGATATTTGGAAAGAAATAATACCACGTGTATGAAGGACTGTTATGATCTGCCAAATACATAAAAAATGAGATGCCAGTGCAGGTTTGCGACAACTATAGAGGCATTGCACTTCTGGAAGTGATGTAAATAATAGGTCACATAATAAGAAACATGCAAAAGCATATGTATTTAATATACATATGCAAATGAAACCATAGTAGGATATCAAGAAGGTTTCCGGAAAAGACGGTTCAACTATACAGAGTGCGGCAGATAAACGGTCAATTAGAAATATATCGAGAACTAAAGGTATCTGAATTATGAAAATTGGCATAAAGGGGTTTTGAATAATGAGCTATTCAATGAAAATATTGCCGTCACTATTCTACTTCCAGTTATACCGGAAGTTGCACATAACTTTGTAATTTTTAATGAAAGACCCTGTATATTTTTCAATTTTAGAAATATTTAAATTTTTTGTTAATACTTCCCTATACCTATCTTGACCCCTTTTTGAATTGTAATGTTTTTTATACGAAAGATACACTTTTTTGCCATTTACATAAAATTCAATATCCTCTAATGTAATTGGAATAAAAGTTCAAATTTCTCAGGAACTATTTACACATACCGCTTTATTGTTTACACTGTGAAGTTACCTTTTTTATTATACAGGGTGCTGTCAAAATTGAAATAAAAACGGAATCCACAATCTTCGCGTTATTCCTTTTTTTCAAATGGCACACCCTGTATGTGATTATTATTTAAGAAGAATACGTTGCCCACTATCGATACGTATTACTATTCCCTATAGCTCTCTCCTTCAGTTTTCAAATAAATTAGCTTTATACATTTTTGTCACAAAAAATCGATTTATCAAGTCATTATTCAGATATTTCTAATTGACCGTTTCTGTATCTGTATCTGTAGAGTGGGGAGGGTGAGTGTGTAGGCTCACAGCACTTAGGCCACATGTGACCCATTGTACATCCTCCCGAGGAGTTGTCCTCCTAGGTCATTGTCCATCCTGTCCTTCTCAGGAAGGTGGTCAGGTCACTAGGAGACATCTCCTTAATTGACCGTTTATCTACCGCACCCTGTAGATCAAATATTTACCATATGAACAACAATTTTTATGAACAAAATCTACTATTTCATACATTCATTCATTCAATCATTCACCACTGTGTGGAAGAAATTAAAAGGCAGAAGAGAACATATCGTTCAATATTGTCATCTTCACTGACAGCCAAGCAGCGCTAAAGGCACTCAACTCCGTAGAGGTCAATTCTAAGCTAGTATGGGATTGTGTGCGGGCCCTAAACACACTGGGTGAGCGTAGCAATGTTACGGTAGCCTGGGGCAACGAAAAAGCGGATGAAACGGCAAAACAAGGCTCATCAATGGTGTGTGGTTTGTGGGTCGCCCACAAATCTCTGAAATGGTGGAGGAACTCACCAGGACAGAGGTAAGCGAAACAAATCATATTAGAACACTCGCCAAAATTTACAGCAGATCTGATGGCCAAAGATAGGAAAACTGTCAAAGCTGTAGTGGGTCTGTAGTGGGCATTGTAAGCTCAATAGGCATTTAAAGCTGATGGGATTGACAAACGAAGATATGTGCAGGTTTTTTCACCTGTTAACAGTGGCGGATTTGCCATAAGGCCCAGTAGGCCCGGGCCTAGGGCGGCCAGATACGAAGGGCGGCAATCGTGCCAAAAAAACTCAGTGATGATAACAAGAAATAACTCAAATGCAAAGTATCTCAAAATATTTTAGAGGCTCGCGTACCTTACGTATGATTATAATCTTCCTAAATCACTATTTTTGAGTATTAAAGTATAAATACTTTCGTACATCGTGCTTAAAAAATAGTTCGTACGTTTAGTTTAATATTAGTGATCTAGGAAGAATACCTATCCTATTGTTATTACAAAAACAACTCAGCGGTGTCGCGCGAACATTCTAGAAAGCTCTACACGACGCTCGAATGCGTGCGCGCGCCGCCCCGCAGGAAGGATCTAGAAACGGTGCAAGCGCGACGGAAATACGCGCGACGTGAGAGTGAGCAAGACAGCGCGCGGCATGCATACACGCGCGCGTTCTGGAAACTGCCCGACTATTCTAGTATAACGTTGCACCGGTATATATAAGCTACGGGTTTGGACGGTGGACGGTGGGACAGTTCAGTTTAGTGAGCGATTGAGTGCGATACTGCTTAAGTTGAATATGGACGGAAAGAAAAGGGTAAGGTTAAGTGGGGCAGAGTATCGCAAGAGAGCTAAAGAAAAAGATGATAAACAAAAAGATACGATTAAAAAAACACGGAAATTAGACGATTTCTTTGGAAAACTTTATGTTCCAAGTAGTAGTGGCGCTCCGTCAACTGATGATTCTGCAGTGTCTTCAAGTGAAAATACTTTGATCGATGTGGCAAGCATATCGAAAGAACAAGCCGAAGATGTCCCTCTAGTACCAGGAGTGGCAGGAGTAGGAGTGCAGCCCAATCCTACGGACCAGGAGCTCTACGAAATCAGCGACGATCCAGCTAAATGGACAATCGACGAGTTCACGCGTGATCACATTTGTAAGAACGGAGCCAATCAAAACATCCAAAATGATTTTCCTAAAAGTGAGCGCATTTACAAAGATAAAGCGCGACAGTTGTCGAGACATTTATTCGAACGTTAGCTTCTGAACGGTGAAAAAGTTCCGCGAAAGTGGCTAATTTATTCCAAAAGTACTGGATGTGTTTTTTGTGGTCCTTGTCTGCTTTTTAATAGCGGGGAGAGTCAGTTCGACAAAAAAGAAGGTTTCAATGACTGGAAAAATTCATATCATCGAGTGTCAACTCATGAGAATTCGCCTACTCACAAATTATCTGTTCTGCATATGAAAGAACGAAGCAACGTGCTAGGTCGCATTGACCGCGCATTAACAATGCAATTAGATGAAGAAATAAATTACTGGAGAAACATTCTGAAAAGAGTAGTTGCATGCGTAAAAGCGCTTGCGTCACGTGGTTTGCCTTTCAGAGGACACGAAGAAAAATTTGGATCAATCCACAATGGAAATTATTTGATGTCCTTAGAGCTTATCGCTGAGTTCGATCCGTTCTTAGCCAAACACATTACACGTTATGGAAATCCAGGCTCAGGATTTACGAGTTATCTTTCTTCAACAACATGCGAAGAATTCATTCGACTTATGGGAAACAAAGTTTTGGAAACAATTGTTATGGAAATATTAACCGCAAAATATTTTTCTCTGATTATTGACTCGACACCGGATATATCTCACGTAGACCAGCTCACTTATGTTATCAGATATGTCCTGCCTAATGGGTCACCTGTAGAACGGTTCCTCAAGTTTATTCCAAACACAGGCCACAAATCACAACAAATGGCAGATGCTGTTACCTCAACTTTAACTGAATTGGGAATTGACATTTCAAACTGCCGCGGGCAATCATATGACAATGCAGCTAACATGTCAGGCATATACAACGGCCTGCAAGCTAAAATAAAGGAAATTTCACCCCTTGCCGACTATGTTCCCTGTTCAGCACACTCGCTTAATTTAGTAGGTGAATGTGCTGCTGAAAGCAGCCAAGAGGCTTGTTCGTTCTTTTTTCTACTCCAAGAGTTATACAATTTCTTTGCAGCGTCAACTCAGCGTTGGGAACTCCTTCAAACCCATTTCACCGTCAAAAGTCTATCAACGACTCGTTGGTCAGCTCGTGCCGACGCATGCAAAAGTTTACGCGAATCCTGGAATGAAATCCATAAAGCGCTAGTCACCATCGAAAATGACACACAACAGAAGAGAACCGTTATATGCGAAGCAAGAGGTATTCGTTTGAAACTGGAACGTTTTGAAACGGCTCTCATGGCTGTTTTTTGGGGATGTTTACTAGATCGCATTAACGCCACAAGTAAAAAACTTCAGAGTGTGGAAATTGACATTACTATTGTTATAGAACTGTACGAGGCTTTAATACATTTTGTTGGCGAAACAAGAGAGAATTTCGATGAATTCGAAAAAAAAGCGAATAAACTGTCCTTCGTACAGGAATATGAAAAAGATTTTCGACGCAATCGAAAGCGTAAGCTGCTTCCTGGCGAGACTAATACAGGTTAAGAGATGCAACAAAGTGGCCGTGAAAATTTTAGAATACATACTTTTTTGGTAGTAATTGATACATTGTCAGAAGAACTGAAAAGACGCCGGGATGCTTATAAATTACTCTACAATAAATTCCACTTTATTACCAACCTGAAGAATCTAAGCATCTCAGAAGTCGAAGATAAGGCCAAAGCATTGCAAATGATTTATTCTACTGACTTAGAAGACAATTTTACAGAAGAATGTCTTCATTTTCGTTCCCACTGCAGCATAAAAAATGAGGAGCAAAAGAGTGCAGTCAGTTTGTTGAAATGGTTACGAACCGAAGGTCTTCAAACCATTTATCCAAACGTGGATATTGGTCTTCGTATGTGTGTGTGTACACCCGCCAGTAACTGTACAGGAGAAAGATCGTTTTCTTGTTTGCGCAGAGTTAAAAACTATTTACGCACTACAATGACGGAGCAGAGGCTAAACGATCTTGCTTTGCTTAACATAGAAGCTGATTTTTTAAGGAAATTGGATTGCGAAGATTTAATTAATAATTTTGCTGCGCTTAAGTGCAGACGACCAGTTTTGTAACACATTGTAAAACCTTTATTTTATTAAAAAGGAAACCTAAAACCATTTTAAATGTTTTATTCAAATTTCCAATCATCCCTGGCCTCGGAAAATATTATAAACTAGCTTTATAAGCTAGCTTTTAGTTAACAATTTTCTGAATCAAATAAAAGTGGCAATAAAGTAAATTCATGAATTATGTATCTAGTCTCTAATGATCGGTGCTGAGAAAAGGGCGGCACATGGCCTGGGGCCTAGAGCGGCTAGGACTGCAAATCCGCCACTGCCTGTTAAATGTGCCATTTTTTGCATTAGGTGGAGAAAAGTCATTGGCAGAGAGCTTATATGAAAGGTTCATTCTCCACGCAAATAGATTTTTTTTAAAGAGTCAGGCTGGAGAATGTAATCTAGAGTTTAGAGGACCACAATGGATCTGAAAAGATCGCAGTGGAATAAGCCAAAAGCCACCTGAAAAAATGTATCTATCCAAACTATAGTCTGTACAGAAAGTACGAGGAGTAATAAACCCTAATT
>CAJUYI010006303.1:0-13998 GCA_910591695.1 Galerucella pusilla
AAACAGTTAGTTTCATTTAAAACCATATGATGAGTAGATTCCACGAAGTGAGGGTTTATACAGTTAACTCAATTAAAAGTGAATAGACACTATGAACTACAGAAAATATTTTATACCATTCCTATGTGTTTATCAATGTTAAAAATTCTTCTGTTTGTTGATGGTTCATGTAACTTGGACATAATAAGTTTTTCTGCTGCTAGTATAATTCCATCCTTGGCTCGTAGTCCTATAACGGTCCCGCTATTCTCTACAGCTTTCATTGCATACTCCACTTGGAAAACTCTACCATCGGGAGAAAATTGAGAAGCTGATAGATCATACTGTAAAATGTAGGTTATTTCATTATGTATGTTCAAAAAGAATTAATTTAAAATACTAACCCCTGTTCCTATTGAACTCATTTTATTATTTTTTTCAAAGAATACTATATAATATAATCCGGCAAGTCGTAGTGATATTGCTTTTTCTCTAACCTGACTTATGACGTAGTGTCAAGTGTCAAAACTAAAGCTGCACTTGATTTACTCCGAGCTATCCTTGTTTGTTCAATTTCTCTGGATTATCTTAACCATAGATCTATTAAAAAATAGTAGAAAGTGCACTGATATTCTGGGGTGCATTTCAGCATTTAGCCAAGGCCACCTACAACGTTTAGCGACAAAAATGTAACGTTGAGTATATAAAATCATATAAAATATAAATCACAGAGCATAATATAATATATCCATATGTGACTGCATGAAATCATAGAGACTATCAGCTCTGGTGCAGATCCGGATCCGTTCCAGAGCCACATTTTTAAGAACACACACAACATGGCCATCTACAATACAAGGCCGGAATGCTGAAATTTGGCAACAGTGAACAGTGGGCCGATCAAGTCAGATTTTTATCATGGCGAGAACCGTGAAATCAGTCGATATAATATTTATTTACGTTTATAATGCGCGTATGTTGATAATTCGTGATATGTAATAGGTGATCTTAAGTATGTAATAGTATGTACAATCTTTTTAAATCAAGTTTATGAACTTGGTGCTCGTTTTTTCGCAGTTAACAGCCTGACAAGTTCAACATAAGACTTCTGTTTGTGTTAAGTTTTAGAGGTAAGATATTTGATAATATATATAAAATAAAAAGATTTTAGCATCAGTATAATTTGTAAACATACTCTCTGTTCTGTGGACTCATATAAAATATAAGGCATAACATGGTAATTGTATCAAATAAAGTATGGTTATAAATTTTCTAAAACTCATTGAAAATGTTTAGAGATGACTTGAACGAAGACTAATTTTTATATTATTATCCAATTTGTGATTCTTGTTAAGCCATCCCACATTGGACTCACCTAAATGAAGTATATTTATAAATTAAGCCAATAAGGTTAATTACTTATGTACTCGCTTATGTACTATTAAATATTTTATTTTGTTGTAGATGCCTGTGAAATGTTTGGTACCAAGTTGTACTTCAAGTTATGCTCCCAACAGTGAAGGATATATTACAGTATTCAAGTTTCCACAAAGTAATGAGGTGAAGAACAAATGGTTGAGAAGTATCCCACATGCAAACTGGAAAGTGGGAATCAAACATCAAATTTCATTCACTGAAGTGTACAAGGATAAGGATGGTGATAGATATTCACAAGGAAAAGACCTTTATTAAAGGAAAATCTAATACCACAAATATTTCCCAGTCACCCAAAATATCTTTCAGTAAAGAAGAATCCATCAGCAAGAAGTAATCCTGGAATATGAAGAAGGGTACTAGATAGACAACAGGAACAAGAGGAATTGTTGAACAGTGATGTGATAGTGAATGTTTTAAATTTGTGTGAACAGTTTAAATCTAAATTGAGTGTTCATTTAGAGAAGTGGCAGTGTCATCAACAAACAGACTGTATATATTTATATCTGATCGGATTTGACAATGATGAATCAGATGTAAGGTGTAGTATAAAAATATTTGAATCAATGATAATCGAGGACATCGAGGTAAGAATAGAGCAAAATTTATTGCATAAAAATGCACAATATGGACAAATTCAATTCAATATTAATAATTTTGTGCTGTTAAATATTCGTAAATAAGATGAACAAGTAACCACACATGAATTTGTAGATATTAGTTTACTAATAACGTCTCGACAAGTATCAAATTTAGTAGTTCAGTTTAGAGCTGGTTATGTAAGTCTCAAAGTTTCTAGAAAATTAGAATGTCTAAATTGTATAAATGTTGTGGTTAGTGATCAAACACAAGACCATGAGGAAGGTCAAAGTTAGAGGCAGATTAACTAATCTATCTGAACCAGTTTTCTTTTAGAAATGACATTATCTATTTTAGCAAATATTTTTATAAATAACCATTTAAAAACAATTTAAGATAAATTACAAGCTAATAAGAATCATATAAATAATAATCATGAAACAAAATGTAAAAGAAGAAATATTCTTAATTACAATAGTTCTGTACTTTCTATCTAGTTTAATGATTTTAAATATCCACTATTTATATTACTTCTCAAGAATTCTGTTGTACCCATATTATTGTATGTAGTTCAGTTTGTATTAATAAAGGTCTATTAAGAAATAAAAGGTGAAGAAATAATTATTTTAAGGTGGTGTCTGGTCAGCTGTAGGGGAAGGTAGAGGCTGATTTTCTTTATATTCTATATTCTTATCAATAAATTACCTTTTGCATTTTCATTTTATTTAGTCTACCTATAAATATTTCGATTTTTATTCGTTAAAAATGTTCTATAGCTTGGTTTATTTCATATTTCTCACCATTGTAGTAGGCCTACAAGTCGTTCTCATCGGCCCACTATTTGACAGGTGCGCCACGTTGCCACATCTAGGATTCCGGCCTTGTATTCTAGGTGGCCATGACACACAAGTCATAAGTTTGACTGACTAGAGTTTGACATCCCAACTTATAAACATGATGGTTTGACACATTTGACATCAAAAGAATGGAAGTAAAACAAAACTTTTAAGTGGAGAAAAATAATAATTATTACGTTAGAATCAATAATTAAAAAAAAATGTGCTCGGTAAATAATGATAAGTGTGAAATTGAAATTCACAGGCTACCAGTGAATTCCGAGGAGTATACAATTAATGATTGGACGATGAAATATACGAAGTCTCATATACTCCATTCAATTTGTACTAATAATGATGCATGTAGTTCCAAACCTGGCGAACGATGTCTATTATGTGTGTAAGTTACACTGGCTAAAATTGAAGATAATTCAAAGAAGCAGTTACAATCTCAAGTGAAATTATATGTTAATATATATTTTATAATGTTTATAGATATAACAATGAACTTGAACTGCCTCATTTGCCTGAAATGGTATTTCCAAACAATCAATTAACTGT
This sequence comes from Galerucella pusilla, assembly GCA_910591695.1. Classification (NCBI taxonomy): domain Eukaryota; kingdom Metazoa; phylum Arthropoda; class Insecta; order Coleoptera; family Chrysomelidae; genus Galerucella; species Galerucella pusilla. The sequence goes on from CAJUYI010006303.1 coordinate 3,390, forward strand.
TAAACACAAATCAGGTCTATTGGCAGATTTTAATGCACTGGATGCTTTGAAAGCAGTCAATAATGGTAAACAAAGCATTCAGGTAGCCAATTCCGATACATGGAGGGAATCCAGGTTAGTAAAAAATTAATTTGAACGCTTTTTAAATTGTGTATTAGTTTCTCTATAATTGGAACTCATTTTCATATTATGATTTGCTTGATTAATTATAGAGCACCAGAAAATTTGGAAGAAAAAATCAAACCTTTCGATTGGACCTTTAGCTCAGATTACAGAGGTGGGCTTTCAGGAGCACAAGCTATAAATGATACAGAAGAAAGGATTAACATCGAAAAACTGAAGGAGAAGGAGAAAATATTATTTTATCAGGAATTAATGTTGTATGAAGACGAATTACATGACAATGGAATTTCGTCCTGTACAATTAAAATTGTAAGTTTTATTTACTTTTTCTTTCTCCACTTCTTTTTTCTTTCTTAAGTTAAATTTATTTAAAATGTCTTTTTTTGTTGTTTCAGCGAGTGATGCCGAGTTCGTTTTTCGTTCTGTTGAGATTTTTTTTGAGAGTAGATAACGTGATGGTTCGAATAAACGATACTAGATTGTTTCATGATTTTTCGACCAATTATCTATTGCGAGAATACACGAATAAGGAATGCGGCGTCAAAGAATTGAATTTACCTTTGACGATGTTCGGCGATCCGAATTTGTTATCGCCCCATATACCGTTAAGAACATCGAAATTTGAAAAAATTATGATTCAACCAATAGAAATTTAATTTAGTTTAATGCCAATATAAAAGTGTTCTCATTATAATGACCGTATCGATCGAATTTGTATTTTTATTTAATAAAAGTGATTTTATTTAAATTTGTGGATTGTTATTTGAATTTTTTAATCTCTTCAAAGAGGTCTCAGCTGTAAGAAGCCTGGGAGTGAGTGGCAATTCACGACTGGGTCCGTTGAAGACGAGATAATAAAGTGAATATAAAAAAATAGGCAGAAGTAAAAACATAAAGAAATGAACCACTTAACCCCCTTTTAATATGTCTTCAACAATTACCCAGCAACTCAACTCCAGGAATGTACCTCTGGTAGTAGGAGAATGGGTATTCAAGATGCTCTCTAGTAGAGCAATAAGTATCAATGTAGAAGACATCACAGTTAGAGGACTGGTCATGAAGGGATGTCCACAAGGAGAAGTATTATCACATAGTCCTGGATACCCTGATTAATCACCTCAACAATAATGGATTCTACACAATAGCATACACAGATGACATAGTTATCTTGCAGACTGGTAAATTTGTGAACACACTATGCGATACAGTGCATGATGGGCCTAAATGAATAGAAACATGGTGTAAGGAACACTCACTGTCCATCAAACCCAGGAAGACTGAGATGGTCCTCTTCTCCAAGAGAAGCTTATAGGGTTTAAAATCTCCCGAAATCTTCAAAAGCAAACTAAACTTCTCGGAAGAGGTGAAATACCTTGGTATTACCCTCGACAGGAAACTACCATCGAACTCTCTCCTAAATAGCAGAGCAAAAAGAGCATATGTGGCTTATGAGCAGTGTCGGAGGATAGTGGGATTCACAAGGGGTCTATCACCCCGTGTGGTCACCTGGATATACACTGCAATAATAAGACACATGATAACGTATAGAGCAATTTCATGGGGACCGAAGGTCCTACAAGCAACGCTCATCCAAAAATTATATCAAATACAGAGAATGGCTTGTTTAAACATCACAGGAGAACAACTCCAACTGCGGCAATGGAATTAATTACCGATCCGATCCCTCTGAACCTGTACGTCAAGGAGGTTGCGTTAATGGCCATGGTACGATTGCGCACGGCTGGTGTAAGCCCCAAAGTAGAAGTGGGTCAATTAAGGCTAAGCCTTTATGGCAAGAGGCGCTTACTGAGCTACCTCTGCTACAGGCAGCCAATGATGCAATTGAACCCAGGTTTGTGTTTGATAAACCCTACAAAATACAAATATAAAACAGAACACAGAGTCAGATGCTGCAAATGCAATACGCATATATACAGATGGCTCAAAACGAAAGAAGGCTAAGGATGTGGAGTTTACTCCATAGCACTAAGCCTAAGGATTAAATGGGGTATGGGAAAAAATACCAGCGTGGTTCAAACAGATCTAGCTGGTATCTCAATTACCACAAAAGAACTAACCAAAAAAGGAATTTCTGGCAAAAACATCACAGTCTGCACTGACAGTAGACAAGCCCTATTAGCCTTGAACAGACAACGTGTAGTGTAACCAAGATTTAGCCAACGCCTCGTCAGATAACAATATTATCCTGAGGGGGGTTAAAGGTAATCGCATTTCCGATTCATTAGCCAGGGAAGCGGCTGGACTTAACATTTTAGGATCCAGTGATACCTATACGGCCTGACGACTTCGACAATTGCGGAACTAGCCAAACACCCATGATCAATCCCTTAAGAGATGGGATATGGAACCAAAGGATGCAGGATCACCCTGGGAAGCTGGCGTCGAAGAAATATTTGGCGATGAATATGGAAAAACCTACGTTTAACAGTAGATTTCTGACTGGCCACTATCAACTAAGGAAACACCTCCATACTATGGGGCTAGTGGACACACCTCTATGCAGGATGTGTGAACAGGAAGATAAAACTGTCAGGCATCTGTTTTATGCGAGTGTCCGGAGTTATCGTCAATAAGAGAGTGTGTCTTCGGTGAGTCTTGGCCTACACCTGCCGACATAAAGGAGATGTCTCCTAGTGACCTGCCCACCTTCCTGGGAAGGACATGATGGATGACCTAGTGCCATGTGCCCTGTGGCCCAAGTGCTGTGAGCCAACTCTCACACCCTTCCTACTCTACAGATACAGATACAGAATGTGTCTTCGTACGCGAATGATTCTGGTATTTTCGTAAATAAATTGAGCTTCCATAAAAAATTAATCGTACTCCTATGATTATCAACATCGTCCAAAAAATGTTTTGTACGCTCATGATACAGAAATTTTATCGTACGCCTACGGTACAATTAATTTTTTTTATATAAATTACTTAATTCCTTTTCAGTTTTTTAACGTAAGCTCATGATTTAGAAATTTTCATAGAAATAAATAAATTGAGCCCTGCTCTTATCGACTATACCTATCAATATTTTTACTGAAAAACGAAAAGAAAACGTTGAAGCTTTTGTCCTTGCGCAATACCTTGTTTTTCGATTTTCAATAAAAACTGTTTATCCATTAGGATTTTTTTTATTTTTAGTTCATTCCTCCATTATTGGAATTGGCTACTTATTATATATACTCAATACCTTTCATTTGGTACAAGATATATTGTTTGGGTTGTGCGTAGCATCCCCTCAGGCACTTGAATTAAATATACTTGTATATCGTTTCCCATGTTAGGTATCTACTTGCATTCCAGAAGCTTCCTGTCTTCTATTTAGGCCACTACAGTCTAACTCTGAGGGATTTTGAGTAGTTCTATTGATTGTATTATTTCCTTTTCAAAGTGCTTTTCTAAGTTCTCACAAAATCACACTATAATGCAAGTAGGGGTTTCATCACTTTTTGTACACATAAAGGTTTACTGATTTATAGATGTTCCTCGTTTCTCAGGGTACAATGTCCATAGTGGCCAGGTTATGGTAACTATTTCTTGTATGAAGGCAACGTTTTGTCAACCTCTATTTGAATTAGTTTTTTATGTCCAGCCAATTCCGGATTTCCCCTCTTATGCACCTTTGGGATTCCACAGAAAGGTTAAATCTGTTTCAGAGGCTTCTTTATCTGTGTTCGACACGTCTGCAGATGATTTCGGACAAATTTACCTACTTATAAATTAAGTTTATGGCCAGAATAAGTTATTTGTTCTTAATTGCCTTTATACCATAGAGATACTAAGTACAGATAGAAGCAACAAGCCATAAGCCGTTGTGTAAGTGGGAATTGGGAATGGGAATGTCCGTCTTAACTCTGGTGAGAGAGGAAGAGACAGACGATCTTAGAATTTTCTGCCTTTGTCTGTGTCTATAGCATGCGCGTCATTAGAGAAAGTCAGCCAGAACCTTTGACTTTCCATTTCTCTCTTACAGGCTGACGGGTTCCAAGCTGGCCTCTTTTGCCTCTATCTGTATAGTATATGCTTTATACCTTAGTCTATTTTTGGCAGGTAAAGTTTGGTTTACACTATATAGCGCTGGAGAGCTATATGAAAAATGAGCTTTGCTAGATGTAGCTCTGCTATAAGTAAATTTGATGCTAATTTTGTGTAGCAGAACTACATACAGCTCTGCTATAAGTAAATTTGATGCCATTCCGTGTAGCACAGCTACATATATTAGCGGCCTCTAGGGAGAGGTCAGCTACATATCTGGCTACGCTACAAACAAAAACGCACGGGTAGCAGAGCTATATAGCTCAGATTCACTTTGATGTTTACCGAAACTTTTGGATAGTATATATGTTTTCTGCTATATAGCAGATCTCCAGTGTCACTTTTTGAATTTGTAGCAGATATGTAGCTGTGCTACATGTAGCTCTGCTACAGTGTGTAATCCTAACTTAAGTAAAATTGCAAGAATTACATAGAAAAAATGTGGGTTAACTCTGTCGTTGTTCAGCGGTGCCTTATTAATCATTACAATATGGAATGTTCGGTTCTACGAAAACTGTCAGTTCAGTAGAGTTTTTGGTTGTGTAGAGGTTTCTGTTACCATACCATATAATGCAGATATGGCAAGGTAGTTTGAGGTCTCTCTCCCATAATATTACATTTAACATACATTGGGCAGCATTGGGTAATAAAAGCGTTAAAAAGAATGCCTTGTATTTTCAGCTGCTGACCTGGTTAGTATAATTACCAACAATTCCAAATTAGAAAACCAAAATCCTAGGAAATACACCAACTATTTACATAGTTAATTTTGAATTACCTTGTATATATGCTACAAAACGTTCATGGAAAATTCCAGAATTCAACAAAACATTTACTACGCAGCTGCCTACCAAAACATCAATAAACCTTTAAAGAGAGACATAGATAAAATCATGCAATGCTAGACAAAGACAAACAATATCCCCCAAAAACAAGCTGACACGCAGATGTTCTAGAACATCGTCGAAAAATTGAAACGTATAAATAGCGCGGCTCTTTTATATGTGACGCAGTTTCAAGTTAGTGGTTGCTGAATAAAGTGCAGTGGGTCAGGTTTGCTATTTGAAGGTCGACAAGGGAACAAAGGAAACAGGATTTGTATAGTATTTCATTTTGTAAACTATTTACATGTATATCAACGTTTCTGCTTTGAGAATTTACTCGAAATACAATAGCTTGCTGAAATTTTGTTGGAAATTACATTAGAAACCTGTTTACACCTGGCCAGTGTAAATAGGTCCGTTAGTTATAAATTGAATAAATTATATAAAACAACCTATTTTAAATAGCAAAATGAGCAAGTTTTCCTAAACATTTCGTTGTTGTTTGGTTCCAAAAAAACATATTCCATTAATTTCAGAGGTTTCACCATATGACGTAAAACATCGTAATCCAAAATGGCGGCTAGGGTGCGGTTCGCCAACTATTTCGAGATACGAGACTTTATCGAAAATCGATTAATCTACAAAAGCTGATTTTTTAACGCATAGAAATGGTATGATTTAAAGAAAATTAAGTAAATATAAAATAATTTTTAGAGAAGCCTCGGCTTCGATTAGGTTCTAAATGACGTCAACATCGTTGGCAAGTTTTTAATACTTTTCTAGATATTGGTTGCACGCAGGATACTATTTTATTTAAATTGGAAAGGAATTTCGACCCTTGTTATACGAGAAAATAACCCCTACATTAATAACTAAACGACTTTGAAAGGAACTTCTAGTTTTGTCGATTACTATAAAAAATATTACCGCCTGGACAATAATTAATTTTTACCCAGCTACTTTTTATAACTGTTGAAACCATTATTATATTTAATAACATATCTACTACCTCATAATTTTAGATCTTACCCCTATGGAGTTTGTATTAAACAAAAATCGATTTAAAATAAACTACTTAAGATGTCGGTTATTATTGATTATTTTTGTTACAATTACCCCGTTTTTGAGAGTATACATTTATATCAGAATGTTTAGGAAGTCACAATAATGTGAAGGTACCTATTACAAATTAAGCCTCTAGTCCATGAACAATTAACATGTACGGAAATAAATAACAAATTTTTTAAATACTATTTTGAAGGATTTTTTTAGAAGAAATATATATTTTTTCACATTGTGTGAGATTACTTAACATTCTGTATATTAATTAAAATCGAAACTACGTTTCGTTGACTACTATATAGGAGATTTTAAAATTTGGGCGTATTACAGTAAGTACACAATTTAGTATTCTTAACCTTTTTATTTTTTTCGTTGATGAACATTCCCAGTTTATTTTTTGAACTTGCCTCATAACTAACAAATTGAATTAAAAAAATGGTACTAGGATTCCCTAACGCACCTTGGAAACAAAACAACTGAACAATAATTATAATCCACGGCAGTGTTGCATTTATTTTTCAAAATCCTTGAACATAGGTATTAACGTATTAACCGAAAATAGTATTTTTATTATTGAAGAAGGTTTTATCTTTGAAGAATGTGTTTGTTGAAATTTAGTTCCCTTGCTTCTTTGAAATGTTGAAATTTATCAAGTCGCTCTTAGAATAAAATCTTGGAAATGGAATAAATTGTCGATTGTAGGAAACAATAGCAATTATTATTATAAATCAAAAGGTTTGAGAGGGGAAATTGGTAAATGAAATTTTTAATAATAAGGTTTAGTTCAAATATTATAATTCTGAACCGGAATTGATGAAATGATCACAAACGTTTATATTAAAAAAAATCTGCTTTTAGCAGGATAAGTGTATGATTTTAACAAATTACTGTATAGAGATAAATAATTAAACATAATGTATTATAAAAAGATACCAAACGTCTCGGGGGAAGATTTAGAAAAATCACAGAGCGACCTGTTAGAATGAAAATGATATTATTTCTTCCCAACTTCTTGTTTTTCAAAAACTGATTAGCAACATGACCTTGCTTCATTCGTTTTTTGTACGTAGATATTATAAAACTGTATATTCAACTTATGACCATCACTGTATAATTATAGTACTTCTTTTTCCACTATGTGGAAGGTATTAAATTTCCCTGTAAATATTTAAATTCGTAAATGGTGTTTTTAATTAATTTTTGACAATTTGGCATTGTTGTATATTTTTTGAAAATAATATAGGTTTTATTGATAAAAATTTTTATGAATGAATTTATTTTGAAAATTATTTATATTTTATGAATATTGAGTTACCATAATAAATAGAAATATTTTTGATTAAAAATGATTGGACATAAAAAAAATTTTGTTTGATATTTTTTGAAATTAGTTCACAGGTCTATTATTTATAATTAATTTAAAATTAAAAATAAATATAAAAATGATGATAAGCGAAGTTAGAAAATGTGTTGCATATTTAAATGTAAACTAAGGTTTTGAATATATTTTTCAATTGATTCAACTAGTATTAAAAGTATATTATTTACAATTTATTGAAAAATTTAATATACACGAATATTTAGAATTAAAACTTCCGTTTAAAATTATACCTATATTATAAATTATTAATATAATGAATAGAAATATTTTAGTTGAATAATGGTTAATATAAAAAACATATAAAGGTCGATATTGTTTTTTGAAATAAATATTTATACATATTTTTTTATATAACAATAAATATTTTAATGTATGAACAATTTCTTATAAATTGATTGATGATTAATCTAAATACAAATATTTTTATTAAAAATGCTGCAAGTAAAAAATTGAAATGGCTCATGATTCGATTTTTTAATGTTTCCTTTCTAAATAAATAAATTGATATTTTAAGTCATTTAAATTTTATTTATATTTCATAAAATACAACGAAGTATTAAAAATTTTATATTTTACATTTAAATTTTCATTTGAATAATATTAAAAATCATTCAATTTTTATTTATAAATTTATATTAAATTATATCGCTAGATATGGAATGAAGGTTCATACAAAAAATTGATCAATCATGTTTCATGTATATTTAATATCTACAATATTTTTGATAAGAAAATGTCCCATGCAAAAAACATCATTTGAATAATTTTATAGCAACTTCAATATTTAATCAAATCAAATAAATTAGATTTAAAAAAATTGTTTTTAAAGCATTTTATTAAATTAATTTTATATTTTGTAATATAATCCTTTTAATTTCACAAATATAAGAATACATGCTTCAAGAACTAATCAATTTAAAAGATTGTTTCTTAAAAAAGTTTTAACTGCAAGGCCACCCTAATGTTAGTTAATATTTACACCGCAACATGCGCAATATTAAAAAAAAATACAAGTAGACCGAAAACCTCGCGATTAGATTAAGCTACAAAAACAACAGCTTCGATAAAAGCGCATGCAACGATACACCTTTCCGCCTTACAAAAGAAACTTTTTTTATTTATTTTTTTCAAATTAACTTATATAATTGTGAATAAAGCGACTTAAATTTTTGTAGCGAGTACGGTGTTCCACCCTGTTTCATTTCAGCTGCACTATTAGAATATTAGAAGATAAAATAGTCGTTTATTGTCGCGATTAGATCTGCATATACAAGCAGTGCACTTAAATAAGGAGTCCCTTTTTTCCAGAAAACTGCATCTATTTAAGTTGCTTTTTAAATATCTTATATTTGTGAAATTATGTAAATTGTAGAAATTTTTGTAAAGCTTATTTTCAACATTAGTTATTTGTTTTTTTATTTCATTTTTGAAACAATTTCATTAAATTTGCATTTTGGACCAGTCATTAACAAAATTTTTTTATTGAATGTGAAAATTGTGAAAATTAAGTTGAATTTCTAGAATAATTATCAAAAGTTAGTTTCATGTGAATTTTTCAAATTGAAACTGGTTTTACATAGGATTTGTCGGAAAATAAAAATAAAAGTATATAGGTATAAATTTTTTTGATTAATATTTTTTGAAAAATAGTTCTGTTTTTGAAGGTCCTCTGAGAATGTATTGTATATTTAATATTTATTTATTATTTTAAATGAACCAAAAACAATAAATAGAAATTGAAAATTAATGTCTAAAAATGTAAGAAAAGGAAATTATTAATATATTAAGAAAGATTGAAGAATTCAGTACATTCTTTATTATTTTTTTTGTTAATAAGGGAGGAAGGCACGAAAGTACTTTATTTATTTTTGGTCCCTTTATTATATCCCAAGTTTTAAGGACACCCTGTATATTTCCAAATTTAAACACTTTATTTTCAGCTTTTTTAATATTCGCTTAAAAAGCTTTATTATGAAGACATTTTCCTAATATAATAATTGCTTATTTGCATTTGAATATTTGAATATTTTAATTGATTTTTTTTAACACTAACATTTTCTGTAGTCCAGATTTTTACCCCTGATTTTTGGCAATTTATTTTTTTCTTGTTAATAATTTCCCTTTACTATTTTATAATTTTACAATGTCAGCTATTTGTCGCGATTTAACTTTTTAAAATTATTTATTTATTGCTAATTTTTAAAATGCACTGATATTCAAAAAGTAATGAAATTTTGAATATTTTTTGGTGATTTTAACTATTTTGATTCTTCATTATGTTCGTGAATTTCCAACAATCTCAATTATTTATATTAAGTTAAAGTTGTTGAATTGAAATTGAATATTTTTGTATGTTTGAATACTCGACAGTGAATATGGCTCTCCTCCCTTTTTTTTAGGTTAAGCTACGTAAATGCGCAAAAGACGACAAGATGTGTAGACCGATTATTTTCGCGATTAGATCTCCAACTACGACTAGCGCATTCTTAGGTTAATTGTGGATCACTATTTGCTAGAAAACTGTTAAGTATTTGAAGGTACAAAAAATTGTTTGAAAGTTATTTTTTTCTATTCAATACTTGTAGGGTTTTATTTGAATAAAGATCAGTTGTTGAATAAATTAAAATTACAGATTTGGAATTTTTTGTTATTTCTCTTTTTTGTACAAAAGAAAAAATGAATTGCCTAAAATTAGTAATACAGGGTAAGTCATTAGAAACTGTACATACTACTCCCTAGTATTGAATATTAAATGACCATTAAAAAGTGCTTGCTTCCTTTGATCACTAATATACAGGGTGAAATTTCAACGATAAGTTTGATTTGTCTCGTATTTTGGTGAAATGTGAGCAGAATAGATTCAAAGAAACTGTAAATATCAGCACTTGTCCATTATGAACCAGTTCGTTTTGTTGTTTCACCCTGTATTCGGTTTTTGTAAAGTCTATTCAAAATTTGGAAAAATTAACTATAGTTAATTAAAAGTATTACCTATACATTGAAAACGTTTACATCTAAAACCATAGGAAAATATTGATGAGATTTATAGCAAATTTTCAAAATTAAATTCGACAGCTTCTACAAATTTTTGTCAGATTATCAAATATATAATTTTATGGTTTTAAATGAAACTAACTGTTTCTAAATGACTCCACAATATATTTGTAAA
>CAJUYI010006304.1:0-13997 GCA_910591695.1 Galerucella pusilla
GGGGGGAGCACGCTGTTGACATTTTTGAAGATTACATTTAACAAAAATGGGGCGCCACTGAAATACAACGTCCATTCTTTAATTTTTTTGTATTAATCGTAATAATTTGTGAACATTTCAGCTTGGAAGATATCTCCCCTTTTTTATAGTATATTAAAGTATAAGTGGATATTTAGATCTTTAAAACACGCGCAATTTTTCGAGCAAGTGTTTTAAAGATCTAAATATCCACTTATATACTTTACGCTATTTTATTTCATTGGTGCACTTTGAAATTATAAATACTGGTCTATAACTACTACAACAACAAATGTAAATCATAGATGGAAATAAGAACTAAATGTCAAATGGTTGAATTCGTGATGTATATGATGTAGGTATGCCTTGCGTTGCCATGGAAATGAGAAAAACATAAACTAATTTGTATTTTGATGGAAGTTCAACCTCATTGAGTTCTGTGAATGTCAATAGTATTAAAATAAATACCATTTCCTAAGATTTGAAAAATCGAAATATTAATATTTCAAACAATACCAACGGCACTTTCCATTTTAATTTATAAATTTGACATTGTTAAATATTGTTCGAATAAAAGTTTTGACGTTACAAACTACTCCTGTCAGATCAATAATAAAAAAATTGTCATATAGACATGATTTGTTGATGTTGCCACGGTAACTTTAAAACACGCGCGTTTTTTAAAGTTCGATTTAAACACGCTGAGGCGTGCTTTAAATAGGTAAAATGATTCACCAATAAAAAAAATAGGTAAAGTGGTTCAGCAATAAAAAAATATCATTTTCAAGATATTTAATTTAAAATCTAAGTAAGTAAAACCAAATATAATTAAAAATTCTACAATAATATATTGAACCATGACGTCTTGGTGTTTCACATAGTTTGACTCGTCTGGATATTTAAGGGCCTATTCTGTAATTAGTAACGATGTCGTTCGTGGACGATTATCGTTACTGAACGACTTTATATATTCAGTAGTGTATCTGTACAGTGGGGAGGGTGAGTGTGTAGGCTCACAGCACTTAGGCCACATGTGACCCATTGTACATCCTCCCGAGGAGTTGTCCTCCTAGGTCATTGTCCATCCTGTCCTTCTCAGGAAGGTGGACAGGTCACTGGGAGACATCTCCTTTATATCGGCAGGTGTAAGCCAAGACTCACCGAACACACACTCTCTTATTGACGATAACTCCGGACATTTCTTAGCTCATGGGAGTTATCAAAAATCTGTGGGTGTAGATTATTTAAATGGGTCATCACAATCTAATGTTAGCCGATCAATTTGTTGTCCCTGAAGGCTTCATTTGTACTCAATTCATCCAAATACATTATATATTGTGACCTTGTTGTCTTAATGGACCGACTTTTAACTTTGTCATTTTCCATAATAAAAGGTACGTGAATGTCAATCAAAAATCCTTTCCTAACCTAACAAAACAGCTACAGATGTCAAAAATTATACCAACCTTTATAAAATTGTGAAAATATTATCGTTATGTTTTATCCCTAGATTTTAACGTAACTATTACGTAATTATTACAGAATCTAACTTTGAAAAATTATCGTTAACATAATAATCGTTACCGTAACGACGTCGTTGCATAACGACAAGTTACAGAATAGGCACCTTATTCTTATAGTAACTAGAGGTGTTCATTATATCTTATTTCAAAATTGAGTCTAACCTATTTATAAAAATGCTGGCCCTATTTTTTTCATTTCCACCCATAAGAAGTATATTATATCCAAGAAAATGAAAACCTATAAAACCCTTTTGTAATTTTTTTTCACAACAAATCTCTACTTAAGAATATCCACACTCCTCTTCGGAGTATATAACTTTAGCATTGCCTATTTTCTGAATTTCACCTGACTATGCTTTTCTCGGCTTTACCAGATAATGGAATCTGTTACCTTTTTGTAAGCAGCTTTTCAATTTGTACAGTTACAACACCAGACAGGGTTGGTTGATATTTATTTGCAGACACCAAGCTAATTTTATGTTTATTTGCTAAATTATATTCATAAAGCACTAGCGAATTTCATTCAAATTAATATTCAAAATATTTTATTGGCAAAGTTCATAGTTCACGTAAAAAATTTCAAGTTTTTAACACCTGGTATATTAAATATGAAGTACACATATCGCATTCGATACTATTATGTAAGTTTATACTGGTCTGGATTTCATAAGATATTCCAGAAAATTTAATTACTTCAGTTTACTGGAGTCCCACTCTGTTCTGAAATCTTATCCGGGAAATCCGTTTTATTTTCAGCTCGAATGAAATCCATTCATTACCATCTACCAAGATTTTTTTCGTATTAGGTTTAACTTTGTGTGAACAGCCACAAAAAAGAATCTTTTTTTAGAATTCGACTTTACAAAATATTTTGTAAAAAAATGATGAAATTTAAAATCTTTCAAGTCTTTTATCTAATTCCGCTATCAAATATGACACTTTAAGTCATCTCCTTGACGTTAGGTAGCCGTCACATTTCTCATAACCTTCATATATCAATTATGAAAAGTAGTTATGTAGAAACTTTACGTAACTGTTTAATTTCCAAAGAATAATTTAACAACTGTCAAAACTGACAATTATTTCATTATTTAAACTGACAATTACCCTATTATTTCAATTCAATAGAATTTTATGATTTATAAACATTGAAAACAATATCATTAAGGACACAGTTATTTAAAGTAAATCAATTTTCTGGGTGAATAATTCATAGTAACAATACTTCTAACACCATTTGAATCCACTTTAATAATACCATTGTAATTAATGATTTTATTAAATATTATAAGGGCGCGGAATTAGATAACGTTGTACCTAAATACGTTATGAAGAGAGCAACATTGTTCAACTTGCGTAATTTGCAAAACTCGCTGGCGCTAGTTTTGTCAGATATTACGCTTGTTGAACAATATCGCTATTTTCATAACTAGTTACGTAATAGCTATTTATGCCATCAGCTACGAAATGCCTAATTTTGTGTAACGCGGGAGATTTTTGCGGAACGAACGAAGTGAGTTTCGCAAAAACTCACAAGTTACACAAAATTTCATTCCGTAACGTATTGCATACAAGATTTTTTTAATTTGAAGAAAGTACCTAATAAAAAAATAAAATTCAATATAATTGATAAAAATTTGGAAAACATAAATTTAGTTTGTTGCTGTTACTTCATGTTAGTTGTCAGTTTGACATTTTGTAAAAATGTCTAGACGAAAGGTTTTTAGCGAGATTGATATATTTTTAGTTTTATTTTTTAAAAATGAGTGATTCAAGTTCCGAAGAGCTACCAAGCGATATTGAAAAGGCAGCAGGTAATACTCTATTATCAGTAATTCCCAAAAAGTCAAAGGCAGTTTATGATTTGGCATACGAAAAATTTGTTACGTGGTGCGATGAGAAGAAAATTAAACATGTTAATGAGAAAGTTTTACTTGCATATTTTGAGGGTAAGAAAGATCTAAAAGTTCCCACATTATGGACACTTTACTGAATGTTAAGGTCTGAACTAAATCTGAAAAGGAATATTGATATTAAAAAATATACAAATTTGGTAGCATATATTAAGAGACAAGCGGACGGGTACAGTGCTAAAAAGTCAAAAGTTTCTATTAAAGAAGATTTTGCCAAATTTTTAGTGGAAGCTGATGACAAAGAATACTTAATGGCTAAGGTTGCAATGATAATTGGAATGGCAGGAGCATGCAGAAAAGCAGAATTAACATTTCTTCCAGTTGAAAATGTTATAGACGAAGGAAGCCATTTTTGTGTTGATATCCCACCTTCAAAAACAAAAGTTATAGGGCAGTTTGCAATTACCACTGGAGACATTGAAAATACGAATCTTGTTGAAATATTAAGAAAATATATTAAGTTGCGTCCCCAGGTTCTTAAATACAACAGATTTTTGTAAAATATGCGAATGGAAAATGTACCAGAAATCCTGTGGGAATTAACACATTTAGCAGTCTGCCAATAGTTATTGCACAATTTCTTGGTCTTTCAAATCCTGTTCTATATACTGGCCACTGCTTCAGAAGCTCTGCCACTTTCCTAGCAGACAGTGGCGCTGATATTTCAAAATTAAAGAGGCATGGAGGTTGGAAATCTACCTCTGTTGCGGAGGGATATGTTGAAAGTTCTATGAATAATAAAAAACTTATAGCGCAAGAAATATTTGGTGAAACATCTAATGCAATGTGCGCCGCTTCCCAAATAACAGCAAGTTCGAGCAATGAAAAAAATATGTCGTTGGGAATTAATTTAAATAATTGCAATAATTGTGTTATCAATATTTATAATAATTAATTAATTTATAATTTATGTTTTTAATTTGTATTATAACAGTTTAATAAATAGAATAATTCTTTTTGTCACTAATTTTGAAATACATTTTTCGTCACCAATTGCATAAAATTTTACTTTATGCAACTAGTAAGACGTTTCATAATGTCAATCAGTTTTAAAAAGTGTCGCTTTATATGTCAAAATTAGAAAAATAACTATTGCAAATCCCAATTTTGCATTTTTTTAAATTTAATATTGAGGTAAATAATTACACGATTTTTTTGGATGAATATGAGGAACACGAATACCTCTCGTAAACTGTAGCTACAATATTAATGAATTTTGTTATCAAAATTGCCATACAAATCGTTCATCATCGTTTTTTGACGTTCGCTGGAAGAAATCCTCAAAAGCCGGACAGCAAAAATTAATTTACATACCTCCCCATGTTGGAAAAAAATATATCCGCGGTTTTAATATCAAAAACGATTATTTTTAATAGCGACTTGCTTTATATTCCACGTAGTTTCCCGGGCTACGAAACATGCAACCTCCACGTATGATGATTCTAAATATCGTTTGTCATTCAAGTAAATGAAGGACTAACGACCGTTATGAAAATCCCTACATCAATTAGTAGAGGCGCACAAAGAGTTGCTTACCGTGAATACATAATAAAATTCAGAGTTAGAAGTACAGGAGCGTGGAATTGGAGAATTTTTAGATATTTTTTACAATCTTTAGAAAAAAATTGTTGCTTACCATGTAAAAAAAGTAAATCATCAACAGAATCTCTCAGGTAGGTACGTAGTTTTTCAAAGGAGTCTGTAAATCTCCAACTTGAGGATATACCAAGGCATTTTGTAAAAACGCTGGAGGCCATAAATCTTTACTTATATATAAAACGCCTCGAAGCTTCAAATATTATAAGAAATTGGAAACATATTATGCAGTTTTTCAAGCTTTCCAATTTTTGTTAAAACAGTAAACACTTTTTTCCTTTGAAATGCCGGCATAACAATACAGTTTTTCTACAATCACATTGAAAAATAGGCTTTTTCGCTTGCCATTTACAACGAAAAATTGACGTTTCTTGAGGGGAGTAACCTAGGGAGTGTTTTTGTCTTTTGAAAATCTTTTACAATCTAATAAATCGCTGTTTTGTTAAGTTCTCGATGTTTTAAAAATTAATTAGTGTGATTGCGATGTTACCGTATTAATTTGTTGTGTGTTTTTGTGCTTAATTGTTGTGCCACGTTCTGGATATTTTGCATATACTGACCGGATGGCCCTGCTAGCTGAGACCCTTCTAATTGTAGAATAAGAAGAAGTACATTGACAGTATTGACAATAATAATTATACGTTTAAAATTTCATAAAGTATTTGACAGGTACTTGGAATAAGAAGTATGAATTTATCAATTGTATCAGTTATAATATATTATATTCAAGTGATTGTAGAAAAAATGTTATATGTATTTCGAGCTAAAAGTGGAATTATTGTTCTCAAGCATTACCCTTGCTTTCGAACAATAAATCCTCACTTTTTGCTCTTAATACATAAATAACTATTATGTCATACTAGTTAATTATTGTGTTTTTATTACTTAGTTACCAACTATCTAATGTCGTACTTTATGGCCCGCGCGGGCATAAAGAGAAATCATTTTTTGTTCAACTTATTTAATAACCATGCCGTAATAAGCTTCTTTAGACTTTTTGGCAACAGATTTACAGTTGCTTTTTTAATAATCTTGTCAGGAATTCCAAAATCTTCGTTCATTTTGACTTCTAACTTTGACACATATAAAATTGCAATAACGAACTAGTATGACATAAAAGTTTGTTTGTACCGCAGGCATAAACAGATGTGTATACCCTCGGGCGACTTACAAACCCTCGGGCCAGAGGCCCTCGGCTTCGTAAGACGTCGCACTCACAGCATAAACATCTCTTTATACCCTTGGTACATAAATAACTATTATGTTAAATTTCCCCAGTTTAGTTTCCTTTCAAACTACGCTACTGAGTTACGTCAGGGATATAAAAGCAAAATGTCCTGTTAAAATTAAAATATTCTGATAATGTTCCTGTAATCGGTCTTCCTAGGACATGCAGAAGTGGGCGATAGTAAAAGTAATTTCGTCCTAGCTAGGACACAGATAAGTGTAACATCATTTTGAAAATCATATTTTTATTGAAGGTAAACTTACAATTTAACTTCAGTCTCTGAAGAAAATTACTTGGAAGAATTAAAAATAAACTTTAAACGTTTTCATGAAACATAACTAATTAACGCTGCTAGTTTTTTAATTTGGCTTGCCAACAATTTTCCGCTCTACATCTCCAGTCAGCTTATTCAAATTACATTTTACTAGCTCACAAACTCTTTCAAAATAGTCAAACAAAGTCTCTTTTATTTGCCAGCCAGTTTATTCCATATGCACCTAGATAATAAAACTGTCCTAATGAAAGCCATGATCTTGCTGACAGTTATTTGTTAGAGAATTAATCGTAACGAAGAATTTCATTTCGATGAGCATTTTCCACGAGAAATTTCAACATATTAGTTTGTCCAAGGTACATATTAAAGGTATGACATAGATCAGTGTCGTTCTCTTTCGTAATATTCGAATAAAAGTTAGAAATAATCGAGGGTTGAACAAAAATTGAACCTAACACTTTGATCTGATTTCACAGCTCTACTTTGTCTTTCAAGTCTTAATAAGGATAATTATAATAATAGTATATTGTTTAAAAAATGAAAGTAACATTTTTTTAAGCTGAAGAACAGTTTGATAATGTTCTCGAGTCTAAAAAAAAATGCTTTCTACGAGTTCAACACTATATATTTGATAACGAAACTGAGTTGCTTGAAAATACCACGAGTCCGCAAATTTCATGACTCTATTTAAAGAAGAAATAGATAGATAGTTTATTTCCTTTTAAAATCTTTACAATTTTATGGAAAGGGCGAGAACAATGTATAAACCTATTTACAATGAAGAAATTAATGTTAGTTATTCATTTATAATAAAGGCTCTAAGTTTTAGAACATTCCAAATATAGCTAGCAATTGCTTTAGCTGAATTTATTGTAATATTATTCAGTGAATCAGCTGCAACATTAATGTCGGCTAGGTAATTCAAGGTGGATTGTTTCATACAACAATATTGGACAATCAAAAACTATGTGCTCAATCGTTTCTAACTCCTTTTGGTTACAAATAGTGCAGATTTCATTAGGGTTTATCTGACAGGTACAGCCTTTGTATGTAAACTTTAAGGAAGGATGTATTACACAACCGAAGTTGCTCGATGGTTCTTGTAATTTGAATAGGCATTTTTAGGCACAGATATTTTCGTCGTGTAGCAGATACTGTTAAATGTTTATATATAGGAAGGAAGGATGACTGTTGGCAGAGAGAATTATCTAATCCTAAAAGTTTATTTTTAAATTTAAGTAAGAGAGATTTTTTATTAATCTGTAAAAAGCGAAGGGAGAGATTATTTCAAGTAAAATTGGTATCAATAAAAGTCTATTCATCTATTTAAGGAAAAAAAACCGTGCCAGTCCATTTCTCGCCCAAAAAACTCCTCAAGACGAAGTTTAAGTCGAAGACATGTCTGCTAACTTTCTTATTGCTTGAAATTATTGATTCGAAATCCACTGGAATATGTAAAATTGTCCGCTGAATCGATTGGTGACTAAAACGTTCTATCTTCCAAATTAGTCGAGTTATGAGCTACTTTATATCAATTAACAAAATGAGACGTCTCTGGTTTTAATAGTGCACATAGATGCCACCTAGTTTTTACATTTTTGCGGTTTTCTTTCCTCTCATATACAACTACTCGAATGTAATTTTGAAAGTTACGGAAATATTCATATAACGAGAGATAAAATTTTAAATTCCATCAAATTGTGTGAGTTGAAAGTTGAATATAGGTCCATTGGGAATTTCCAAACTGGCAGCTTGCGAAGGAATAAAAAATCAGCGTTTCCAAAGTTTTATTGGGCAATATTTCACAACATATAAAGTTAAGAAACTAAAGCCGCGTACAGACTTGAGCACGAATGCGAATAAGGCAGGCTCAGGCCGCACCAAACCTGCACTGAAAAATAGGTATACAGAGTTCGGCAAAAGTCCGGGACCGGACAAATATCGAAGGAAATATAAATTTTGGAAGATCTTTTAATACCACAAATTTAACTCCAGCTTAAACTATAATTTGAAAATATTTTGAAATATACAGGGTGTCCCAATAAAGTGTGGCGTATCAAAGTTATATTTTTTCTCATTGAACATTCTATATTTTATTGCATCTTCTGATCGTCCCTAAAAAATATGATACTCCTTTATAATGGTTTCCTAAACCTAAATACAGAGGGTTCCGAGTTATGCTGACATTTTAATAAATGAGAACATTTCGAAAAAAATGTATCTCATTGATATAACAAAATCTAGCATATATTCTTTTACATCTAAATAGTTGGACATTCGTTGAATGTATTCCACGATTTAGTACTAAATATCTCTTTACAGGGTGTTCATAATTTTCAGTTTCATTATTAGATCATTCAATGTGCAGTATCAGGCTCATTTTAAATGGAATACCCTGTATTTTAATAACTCATTATATTAAAAAAAATGTCCTGTTTCAAATGGTACAAGGGTGTCCTATACCTAGGTATTATAATTTTCGTGAAATTTACAATTTTCTTAAATTTATGCTCAATCGATTTTAAAACATCTGCAACTCTCAAGTATTTGAAGTACTTACAATAAACTGAGTATTTTAAAAGAATTTTCAATACAACAGTAAACCCAATATATTATTATTACACACAAATTCTTTTCAACAATTTGAACATGTAACAAACGAAGCTCCTATAGAGTAAATCAAACTGTTGAAACTAAAATAAACACCTAATCCAAATACACGAAGACAAGGCAGCTGACAAGTATATTCATAGTATTAGTGCCAGTGCCTTAACTCCTTTATCATCTACAAGACGAAGACGAAATGGAATACGAATGTTTGCAACGCTACATTTTCGACGTTCGAAGAGGCAAGCGTTAGGTAAATAATTCATATTCTCAATAGACAATCAACATTTTGACTCAGTGTCGGACTGAGATGAAATTTTATTTATTTATAAAAGGGAATTAATATCATTCATGTTAGTTGGACAATCTTCATCTCCACCTCCTACTAAAACCTTCTGAGGTTTTTGTTAAAGTCTCAGGTTAATTCAAACAGTATTTATGCTAGTTCACCATATGCATTACAGGAGCAATGAGAACATGCCCAACGGCAGGCATGGTGAAAAGTGGAAAGTGGTGGAAAGCGTTGCAGAAAGAACAAGATACAGACTTGGTAGAGAGGGAATCATTCAAAAAACCACCTCCTAACTTCTTAGAAATCAGACAACTTGGGACATGCCACAAGACGGTATGATAAAAAAAGTATAACTTTTCAAAGAAACTCCTTACGGCTTTGAGCAACAAGAAGGAATGGAATCCAAATACCATTACCAGACTTAGAAAGAATGTCATTCAATGGTACACAGATGGCTCAAAAGCAATAAAAGGAACTGGGATAGGAGTGTTGGGGCCAGGAGCCAGAGAGCATTGGAAAAACCTCAAGTATCTTACAAGCGGAAATCCACGCCATAAGAAAGTGCGCCTATATTGATAAAGGATACTGAAGACAAAGGATTATCATAATGTCGGATAGTCAAGCAGCCATTAAAGCACTAAGCTCTTGTGTAATCAGTTCCAAAATGGTGTGGGAATGCCAAGAAAAACTCAATTAACTAGGCGAGAAAGATAGTCACCCGACTATAGATTCCAGAACACACTGGAATAGAAGGAAATGAAAAAGCAGATGAACTAGCAAAGAGAGGGATTGAAATACTTTTATGGGGGCCTGAACCCTTTTGCGGAATCAGCCCCAATGTCATATTGGAAGAAATAGGTGAACCAGAGAAAAAGAGAAGATTTGACCATTGGAAAGAGCTAGAGTAGGGCTTATACAATCAAAGACTCTTCTGGGTGACTACAAACTGTTGAGATCAAATGAATGCATAAGTTAAAGTAAAACTGCGCTAAGAGCTTTAACAGGGATGTTAACGGGACATTGTCGCCTGAACAGGCACCTGAAAAAACTCAAAATAGTGGAGGAAGAAGAATGCAGATTTTGTGGCATGGAAGAAGAAACCTCCATCCACATACTTTCAAACTGCACAGCACTTCAGAATCCTAGAGCACAGCACCTGGGAGATTACTGGATAGAAGAGGGACATTTACCTAAGTTGAAGCCTGCAGAGATCCCAAAATTCCTCCGGGAAATAGAACTAGAGGAGCTACTAGTTTCTGAGACTCTTCTCAGAAACATACATGCTAGTTCACCTTCAAAATTGTCTCTCTCTCCCATCCCTACCCCGGTACTGTCTGTAGATTATCCAACAGTATAAGTAAGCTCCTTGTCCTAAGATCTACCTACCCAGACCCACCAAACAGTTTCTGTATTGTTTAAACGCGTTTAAATTAGTTTACTGTTGAATGGATCGAATATAATGTGACTTGTGAAAGGTAAAGTTATTTGAAGTCCATAGAGTTTAAAACTCTTTACCAAGCTGGATTAATTTCGAAGAACGTTTGTTCGTTTGCCTATTAATATAACAAAACAATGCATATTATACTCCTCGTGATTCGTGACATGATGAAAGTGAAAAAATTCCCATATATCACTTTTAAAACAACTGTTTTCATATATACAATGATATTGGCTGTTTTATTCACAGAAGTTTAATGGTTTTGAAGGAGGCGTACGAATTCAAATATTTATATGTGTTTAGAGACCAGTTTGACAGCTTTCTCGACAACGACGCTTTGTGGTTAGAGACGGATTCAATATCCGTAACTTCAAGGCTGAGAAATATTGCATATTTACACACAAAACTCCAGTTTTATCACAATAGATGCTCTTATTCGAAACTCAGTATTGTACAAGACAAAATATTTGATTTTGGGAAAAAATGGGTTTTAGCTCGAAATAAAGTTGAAATTGTAAAAATGGTGAACGACAATTGGATAGAAAGGTAGGATAGTTGCCTTTTATATTCTGCTATAGCTCATTTAATAACCAGGAGGAGTAATTTGAAAAGCCTCACTCACACCACTAAAAGTTACCAGATTAGTTACCAGATTAGTCAACAGTCGTGTTACAAATCTATTAAATATGCCTCGATTGATGAAGAAATCAGCCACGCATAGTTATTATTTAGATGTTTATACCTAAAACTCTCTTCTGCTACGTATTTGAAATTTCTAATTCAAATTGGAAGATTAGAACATACACAACACTCTAATATTAGGGCTGTTTTTAATTAGCAAATAACTGAATGCAAGAAAAAGGAAGTCAATGAGTTATTTTTTGAAAATATTCCATAATTTTAACTGATACTTTCACTTTCAGTTTCCAAATATACTTGTGAGATACTCTCTTCCTTTTTTTGCATTCAAAAACCAATTTTCTAACAAAACCCATTCTTTTCTATAAACTGTCTCAAATCTTTGATAGCTTATAACCTCCGTAGACTTTTGACGATATCTTTCCAATTGTGTAAAAATAAAAGCATATAACAAAGAAATAGTACATTTAATTTTTTAAAGAATTACATAGTTGAATACAATTTGTTTCAAATCTTGCAAAATTTTATTCAATACAGATCTCATTTTTGTTCTTCGAGCAGCATTTTTATTACACTTATCACAATTTTTCAAAAAGTCCTGGTATTCCACTAATATTTTGTGTACTGTACTTTGTTCCTATACCCCAGTATTCCGTTAATAGTTAATGAACCGTTAACTTTACTACTCCTATAAGGAAATGTTGAGCATTCAATACCATGTTAATATAAAAGTAGTAATCCTACCAAGTGTTGTGTGAAACTGGGCGGAATCTGACCAATCAGAGATCTACAGAATTGCCAACTTTAATTCAAATTACTCCTCCTCCTGGTTTTTAAATAAAGTATAGCTTAAAAAAACAGTGGATAACTCTAGGGAACAAAATATTCACTTTTTTTAAGGATTTCAAAAGGCAAAAACTATTCTTTATTATTCCGGAAAAAGGAAAGACCTGACTACAATGTTAATACCATCCATATCACAAGATCCTTGCACACCAAAATCTATAAAAATCAGTTTCCGAGATAATTGAAGCATTCCAAACTTAAAACTCACACTGTACTTCACAATGCCCAACTAGTGCATAAGAAAATGTGACTTCCATAAGAAAATCTCCGTTTACTACTGAAATCGCTTAAAGTATACAACAAGTATTGAAAATTGCTCTTTATACACTGTGTCCATTTAAGTTCGCACCATACGGGAAACTTTTTTTCTGCAGCCGTCCAGAAAATAGAACTTTCGGTATGATTTATTAAATCGAAAATGGAACTTTACACAAATCGTACCGAAAGTAGCTAGTAGATTTTTTTACTTTCTGAATAATTTTCAAAATCTATGTAGGCGGCCTTAGCAATGACATTTACGGAATTTTTACTATGACATCGCTTGTCAAAATAAATTTGTTGATAGTTCAACTGTATTTTCAATTTTCCGATCCAGAAATGAAAACCGACAACTAAAGTGACGAGGAAATAATTATTCCACATGAAATCAGTGAAGCTGCTAACTGTTATAATTGTACAATTGATGTACATAAGTAATATTTATAGAGTATGTATCCCTATTATTTTTCGGCTAACGGCTAACGGCTGCAGAAAAAATATTGTACGTAACGCTACCCGAAAGTGATTTTACGGGACTCGCCTACGACTCGCCCTGGAAACTGCCTACTCATCCCGTAAAATATCACTTTCGGGACTTGTTACGTGAATAACTATTATTATTAACATTACGAAAAAAAGGTATTCTCTATAAAAAGCTCTGCATGTTCTGAAATCAAAAATACAATCATAGCTTTGTACAGCTATCTTAATTTTTCCCAAGAGTAAAGTACCTTTTAATTTGACAATATCGAGAAATTTTATTGAAAAAATATGTTTTGGGATTGTTTAATATTGTTTCTATTTCCTAATCACTACACCATTCACTACACCATTATATTCATGCATCAAATTCTAGCGCCTGCTGACAGTTATTGCTGCTATCAAACATTCTTTATTTTGTCAGCGCATCCTAGATTACCCTAACTACAGTAAAATTTGCATCTTTTCAAAATTAACTGGTATAATCATATATTTGAACGTAGTTTTCAGTTCTGTACAACTTTTTTTCATAGGATTTTTCGATATTGTCAAATTTAAATGTATTTTACTTTCATATTTTTTGACAAGCCTCGTATAATACTGGAAAAAATTGATATCTGATTATTGTATTTTAAATTCCAAAACACGCAGAACTTTTTTTGAAGAATAAGTTTTTTTCCTAAAGTTGATAATAAAAAAGATTCCCATATGGTGTAAACTTAAGTGGACACATAATAAATATCTTTATCTGATGGCATGTCATAATGACAACGTTATGTCACTCAATTTTGATGACATAAGGAAGCTCATTATGGGACTAAGTACCATAATGAAATTTTATAAGGAAAACATGTAATGGTTTGATCAAAAAAGTTTATTCAAAAT
>CAJUYI010006305.1:0-13996 GCA_910591695.1 Galerucella pusilla
AGTTATTAAAGGTGGATACTTTTATCTGAAAAGCACTGTATAGTTAAAACTTTTTGTCAAATGAAGGCAAGAAGAATTGAAACTTGCAATTGGTCTACTTAGATTATCGTTAATATAAGTTGTTGTATTTATGTATAAACTATATTTTAATACATTTTTTTGTCAAATTAAGCAACTTAAAAAAAATTATTCAAGCCCCCCCCCCTTTGTTAAATACTAGATCCGCCCCTGTTTGCCGTCACTATTTAGCAGGATCAGTTAAGGACCTTTTTGGCTACTATAGAAGACCCGTTGTGCTTAGAGCATAAGGAAACCTACCAAATACTGGTTCAACAGCACAAGTACTTGAATGTAATCTTTCTCATGATATCAACTTCCATTCCAAAATGGAATCAGAATGGATGGATCAGATTGTCCCACAATATAGTTTAAAAACGAATAATATACAGTTCACATTCCAGAGAGAAAGGACTGGGAAGCAGGGCCTCCTATATAAAAGCGAATCTCAACTGGTACACTGATGGCTCTAAAACAGACTTTGGAGTAGGAGCCGGAATATATGGGGTACAAGAGAAGATCACGACCTCTCTAAGTCTAGGGAAACATGCTACTGTCTTCCAGGCAGAGGTAATGGCGGTGCAATGCTATGCAGAAGAGCTGATGAGACGGGAGGTGGATAGCCAAAGAATCGTCATCTACTGCGACAGCCAAGAAGCACTTAAAGCCGCGCTCAGACCGGATTTCCAACGTAGAACAACGCCAACGGCACGTGTGCTATCGTTGGGGTTGGCAGTGGAAAGCATTGGGTAGGATTTGAGAACATTGTCCATACCGAATTTTTAGTATTGCATTGGAGTCCGTTGGTCGCGGTTCGGTGGTTTTTAATTGTTTTGGGATGTCATCGAGCGAAAGTGATGATGATTTATTGTGTGCAAGTGCAGGATTTCTCGTTTTACATAAGTTACTCAAAAAAAAGTAAGAAACGAAAGCGCAGACGCTGGTGGATGACAATACTGTATAAAAACAGAAGTTCCTACAGCGCGAGTAATTTATTGGATGAGCTCCGGAATGAAGACTCTGGTCACTTCTGCCGAATGACCCCAGATATTTTTGATGAACTGCTATTGAGGAACTGCATAGCTTTGAATGCAAACCATTTCGAATGGTATACATCTTCTGTTCCTATTCCAGAAAAAGTCGTATTTTCACGGCGAAGTTCTCGGCGGTAAGAGGTCATCAAAATTCTAAGATCTCGCAGTTAACTTCAGTTGCTATGCGTTGCCAAATTTCCATTTTCTTTTTCGCCAATTCAAACTGCGAACTAGTAGGGTCCCATAAAATAGGATTATCCTATTATCTTCGGTCCACTCCATATCAAAATATTAATAATAAAAGCGTACGCACGGAACAAATGTTTTCCAACGACTGAAATCAAAAAATAATCTCCAAATCGCGTCCAAGCCAAATTCGACACAAACAAGCATCTCTTTGATGTTACCGCCCGACTACCGAACGCTAGCCAAGGCCAACGCTCCCGTTGGGAAGCGTTGGCTTCGATTGGTCGCCGCCGTACACACCAAAACCAACGCGTTCCAACATAATTCACATGTGCCGTTGGCTAGCGTTGGAAATCCGGTCTGTACGCGGCTTTAGGCGATACGCTTATATAGGATAACATCAAATCTGGTGTGGGAGTGTAGCTAGCAGGGCACTCAACAGACTAGGTAGTCATAATAGAGTGACCCTAGCCTGGGTACCAGGTCACCAAGGAATAAAAGGTAATGAAAAAGCCGATGAATTAGCCAAGCAGGGAGCAACGGAGGTCATGATAGGGCCAGAGCATTCCTGTGGAATTGCAAAATGCCTAATTGAGGAGAGCATTCACAAATGAATAAACAACCAGGCGTTGCGCTGGTGGTATGAAATCCCAGGACAAAGGCACGCTAAATTCGGCCAAACTGTCAGACGACCTACTATGTCAAAGTCGTGAAACGACGAGGATGATAGTAGGCATGCTGACCGGACATTATAGGCCGAGGAAACATAATACATGCACACAATTTCAGATGAAAGCCTATCCAGGTTCTGCCAGGAAGAAGACGAAACCGCGGAGCACATACACTGTGAGTGCGAAGGCCTATCAAGGGTGCGGTTTCACATACTCCGATAAAAAAAAGCCGAGG
The DNA here is from genome assembly GCA_910591695.1 of Galerucella pusilla. Taxonomy (NCBI): domain Eukaryota; kingdom Metazoa; phylum Arthropoda; class Insecta; order Coleoptera; family Chrysomelidae; genus Galerucella; species Galerucella pusilla. The sequence continues at coordinate 2,184 of CAJUYI010006305.1, forward strand.
GCAGAGAGTTACGCAAAGGAGTCGGAATTCAGGAAAATAAGTCTCATAAAAAGAACAGAGCTAGATATCGAGCTCTAAATAGAGGACGGGTCACAATAGATCTGCAAAGGTCGCAGTGGGATAGTATAAAGAGCCACTCCAATTCTAATCTCATCCATTCCAAAAGCTTCGTGTCTTCTAGATAAGAAAGTAGTTTAGTGATTTGAGTAGTTCTATTGATTGTATTGTTTCCTTTCCAGAATGTTTCTGTGTTAGTCCTTGTAAGTTCTCATAGAAGCAAAATATGTGAGTTGGTATTTTATCATATACTTACACTTTCTGCATTAACTTTTCCCGTTTTGTTGAAATGTTTCCTCATGATTTCAAACAGTGGCATAACTAAGAGTTGCGGGTGGGACTCATACTTTTGAAGGCGCCTCTCATGCAATCCTTTCTGATTCCACAAAAAGGCTACGTACCAAGAACCTTTTTCAGCGAACTGGTCCTCCAATTAATTACCTGAAATCCCTTCTTCCTCATGGCCCGGCACTCATACAAGACACACTGTATTGTCTCTTGCCAGCACAATAAGGGATTCTTTACAGTGTTTAACCAGTCTAGACCTAGTTTTTGGATCTCTGAGCTTGGCTGTTGGTGAATAGATACAATTAACAATAATATTCTTATTATTCTCTTGTTAACTCTTAGATCTATTCCATATTTTACAGTTCAATAGATTCTCGACTTCGAATTTATCACCGCCATATATACGACATTATAACAATTTGCGATCATACATCAAATAGACATATTCTGAGACATATTCGATGCCAACTGTACAATTTGCATATTTATCATGTCATCGCGAATATGAAACTCTCTTTCGTATTCAGCTGTAATTAAAAAAACAAAGTCGAAATGAATACAATTGCAATTAATATCCATTACTCACTTCTGCTTCTTCTTTTCGTACTTTTCATTGTCGAGCTGTCTCTACGTGTGTATGTATCTGTGTAATTTATAAGTGGGTGTGCCTTTAACTTGAGAAAATTGCGGTATTATGGGTGTTGCGGGTATTGTTTGTTTGTTATACAGAAAAATAAAAGTATGATCAAAGGAAATTGATATCAATAGGTTTCGATACAAGGTGAAAATCAGAAATTGTTTGATAGTGATGTACATAACAATAATTATACTTATGCATATTACATGCGACTTTTTTATTCAATAGTTTGAACCATTGAAATTCATATTGTAATGTGAGATTTAAACAATTTTTAATAGTGTGTAAGAGTCCAGATTTTTGTCACGTGACGGTGAAGATTCAGCGTTTCTACTGTACTTAGGTATATTTGTTACATCAACCAACTCTCAACGCAGCAGATACAACCTCAGCAATTTTCGAACTTATTTTGTATCTCTAGATCTTGATTTTTATTTTATATGCTTTAATTACTCTCATGTTAAAAAATATAGTAAACGAAACAGAGGCGTCACAAATATCTTTGACGATATGGGCGATTTAAAATAGATAGACCAGATTCACCAATATTAATCCATTCTACAATAATATGTGATCGTACTTACTATAATTGGTTTATTAAAAATAAATCAGTAGAGATGCGTGACGTGCGACCGTGACATACCTGAAAATAAAATATCAACATGAGCATTAAAATTCCCTTTAGTTTGTATTTATTATAAGTACTGAATTTGTGTTGAATTACAAGATATAACAACTTATTATTGATCAAAGCAATTTAATTAAAACAAAAATGTAATGTGTTATACACCCACAAGTGCTAAATGTGCTAAGCATGCCAGAACACCCTCATAAATAATTTAGATCGATGACAAAGGAAAGCAGAACGGTTCACGTGGCTCAAACACTTCACTTCAGTGACACAGGTAATATCAAAGGATCACGTGGCTCAAGCACTCCACTTCAGTGATACTGGATACGTAAATCAACTATACGGCTTAAGCACTTCCCAATAGCGCAAAACATAAGTTTCAGAATAGCAGACTCAAGCACTTAAAGTATTTAACATTATTGTAACTTCTATTATCAGTAATTTATACTACTAAAATAATCAGTTAAAACATAAGATAGAAATAAATAAAACCACGTAATTAATGCAGTTATTTCATTGAATACCTAGTGATTCCATGAAATAACTAATCGTGTCCGTTAAAGTCTGTAATATATTATCAATTTGACACTTTAACTAGTTATTCTATGAAATAACTAGGTGTTCTTTAAATTGGCTAATGATAGACAATTAAAGAGACAAAATAAAAAAGAAACGTACCATGAAATCATTTGTTACAACAAGGATTACTAAAATGACACTTGGAATTACTAACATTATTTTTAAAACATAACAATTTTAACTGAAATGAACGCGCCAACACGCTAAACAAGTTCTCTCCCTATGGCCTGGAATAGTTCATAAATGCAATATGGGTGGAAGGTAAATGTATTTGTGGTGCGTGTAATTTGTTATTCTATGAAATAACTAGGTATTCTATCAAATAACGGATTTCATACTTTATCGGTAACACATACCTACACTAAAAAAAAGGTTCTTACACCTCTTTTATCACAACAAAATAAATCACCAAGAACCGATCAATATTTAATTATTTGTGTTTGCTTATTACCAGTTTTGAATTTGTTGTTTATTTAACTTCAAATCTGTTATTATAACGGATATTAATATTTCATTACTAATTGCTGAAGCAAATAGAAATTTGAATAGTGTGTTTTTTAACGCTGCTGAGTTTCAAGACTTTAATACACACTGACAAATACAGAAATATACAAAGCATTAGGATTATTTCCGATGTTTGAGATTACGAATTATTCCACTCCAGCATCAGTTATTCTAGAGATGCGATTAATTTTGCAGTCAAACCCGCTTTTTGGAATTGATCAAGTTTTTTGGCCTCCGGGTTTTCGCTTTTTCCCCGGGAGAAGGTTGGTGGTTGTCGCCTTCAGCTTGTGCAGTCTATTGTGAATTCTAAAGTGATTATGGAAAATTTGGAAGAGCCGCGTAAACGCCGGAAAATCAGTCCCTCAACAGTTAATGGAACAACATTAATATTTAATTGCTTCAAATCATTTACAAAAAAACATTTATGTACAAAGTGTTGATAACTCAGTGCAATTAGTTAGTAGAACACTAGGTGTTGGGAAATCTGCGATTTACAGAGTCAAAAGCAGAGAAATGTGGCGAGTTTCAAACAGCACGTAAAGCTCTATGAAAACCAAAATTTCAAATAGAAAATCATTTGAAGCATGCGTTCTTCTTTAGAAAAGAGTTTCTCAAAGTAGACAAAGTTCTTACCTGGGTTTAAGATGATAAAGATTATCCCGAAATGAGTCCAAGCACACCATGGAAACTCATAAAATAAATAGGCTTTTGTTGGAAAAAGCATTCCAGAAGAAAGTCTATTCCAATGGAAAGAAGCGATATTGTAGTATGGAGAAGAAATTACCTAAGTGCCACAGATTATAAAAAGAACAGATACGAAAGCTCGACAGAGAACAGTAAAAAGAGAGAGAGAAATGGGTGGACATACCCATTCAAATGCCCATCATCTTATGTTGACTCCGTTCGGGCTGCTTCGCGGAATTTGTCAACAGGGTTGTCAATTTGCATAATATTTACTTCAATTTACGATCATAGGTCAAATATTTTATAAGCATTTTTTAAGTGTGATACAGATACAAATATTCGATAATTACTTGTTTTCAATCAATTTTATTAACATTAAAAGAATTATACAATTAAAAAGATTATAATGTATAAAAATCATACCATAAATATATACTTTTTTCACAAACCACATCCTTTGCAACCATGCACAATAACGGTGACGGCTAACCTAACCTAACATAAATCAAAACGTCAAAACATGCTCAAAATCACTTGTAATCTGTGCTCAAAATTCATAACGCCATTTTTGTTTGCTTCATTGTTTGAAGGTGTTCAATCGGCGATATTAATTGTGTTATTTGACTAATCGATTGTGCATTGTGGTAATATTAACTAAAAATATAGTGGTATAGATTATTATTCTTATAAAATGAATAAACATCACGGCGGAGTGTATTGTTCATACAAAGACTGTCCAAATAAATTTTATTCGGAAAGAAAAATAAAGTTCTTTCGATTTCAAAGGGATGAGAGTATATAATTTAATATCCCGTCCTATGATAAAAGAAATTTTAGAGTTTTTGATATTAACTTTGGTGCTACAAATTATTATCAAAATGGGTGTATATTGTATTCCCTTTGATAATAAATGAATTAAGAATTATTTGTACTTACTTTAAAATTTGGTTGATTTTTGTAATTATTTGTGTTATCTAAAAATGTATTTATTAATTAATCTCTCAAGAGTAATGACTATTTATAACAAATCATGGGAATGTACATAATATAGGTATTTAATAAATACATAAATATATATATTCGATTATGATTATTGTTTTAATTCATGGCGCAATTTTAAAGATTTAGTGGAAACTTCCAAAAAAACTAGATCCGGCACTAGAAATTGTTATTGTCCCCGCGAGTCAACAGTGCAATTTGGTAAGAAATTCAGAAAATATTTTAAACTGGCAACATCGCGGCCATACCGAGTTAAAGGACCAAGGTCATTGACGACGGAGCTGAAAATCGCTTGATGTTTTACAGGGATTCGTATCTGTTCTCACAGATTGTAAGTACTTTAAAAGAAACGATAAACTAAAGAGGAAATACATTTTAATTAAATGAAACATGGATCAACGAGGAACATAGATTAATTAAATTTTGGCAAGACGAAACTGTTACAACTGTTAAGGGCCCCATTCACTATCAGTTTTGCCGTCAGTCCAATCGTATCAGTTAAAACGGATCAGATCTGACTGATGGGACGTATATACATACACTACGTTTTCGAATCAGTTGAAACGGATCAGTTCAAACAAGTTGGTGTTGTGTTGACATGGATGACGAGGTAGAATTATTGTGGTATGCAGCATTAGCTATTGCCCTCCAAAAAAGAAGAAAGAAAAATACTGTATGTACGAAACAGTGGTTAATGAAAAGATCGCAGTATACACACACTAATTTGTCGAATGAACTAAAGTTTCATCTCAAAGACTGACATTACTATTTAAAAATGAACGAGGATACATACTGCAAAAATAAGAACTAACGACCCAAAAGACACCACGTGCAACCAAAAACTGAACATCACTTCGCAGTGCGAACAAACACATTCAGTTGTTACCTCCGTTCAGTCGGTCGTTAAGGTAGATCGACAGCATTTCCTTCAGTCTTTCAGTCGAACTGATCAGTTCAAAACGGAACGATACATATACCACACACACCATAGGTTTATCGTAACGTTTTCAACTGATCAGTAGAAACTGACGGCAAAACTGATAGTGAATGGGGCCCTTTACAGGTAGCTAGATCACCACCATATGAATGCGAGCTGAACCCTATTAAACTGATATGTGCACAGATAAAGAGAATTTTCAACAAAAAATAATTCTTTCAAAATGAGTGATGTCAAACAGTTCTTTATGGAAGCTGTGTGTGAAGGCCGGAAACTGAAAAAAGGCAGGAAATCATACGTTTAAATAAAAAGAGAAAATATAGAAGTTGGACAATATTACTGATGAAATGATTGAGCCGCTTATTGTTTATTGGTTGTTGAGACAGTTTATCTTCTGATTCTGATTTGGGTGAGAAGTAGCTCTACTTATAGTGATGAGTTTTTATATTAAAATTATTATGTCATAATTTTAAACAGAAATGACTGAGAATGCCGTTACCTTTCAGCATGAGAAACGTTTTATTGCATCTACTCACAAAACTAACCATAACGTATGCGTTTTGTTTTATTTGTGCCAATTCAAAGTTATAGTGATGCAAATGGGTGACTATTAAAATGACCAATTTGGATACACTAGCGTAGACATTTATTTTATATAGCATCCAAGCAAGCACTGTATGAAAACTTTATATATGTATTTTTAGGTGCTTTTTATATTTATTTGGTAATTTAAGTTTTCAACACCTAATAACATTCAGCATTCAGCAATTAAAGCAATCATTTCCTTCGAGTCGAACCATTAACTCGTAAACCTTATTGATATAAATAAACATCTAATACATTTTATGTTTGTTTAGATATAAAACTTGTCGTCGGGTAATAGTGTACAATAAATTTGTACGTAGTTTTTTACTGAACTAGTGAAAAAATATCCACTTCAGCTCTCACTAAAAATTACAATTCCGTTGAAAGGTTTAATATTTTTTGTTAACAGAAATAACAACAATAATAAACAAACCTGAAAACGTTAAACGAGATTGAATTTACTTCCATTTATTTACCCGTTATACAGTTTTCGGTTGATAAAAAAGTCACCTGCTTATTGTAAATATTGAATTGGTTTTTCTGTCTGAATAATATTTCCTTCGTGTTATCTTGTGCGTGTGTAAGAGCTGGATTCCAAGATTTCCACCTCTTGCTTTTTCTATTGTGAACGTTTCGAATGTAAGCTGGTGTTGGAGTAGAGTACTCTAGCCCGGAGATTTGAGTTACAAATTGGCGCCCAACGTGGGGCTTTATGAGTTACAAATTGGCGCCGGCTAGTGTAGGCACGCTCTTTTGACGATGGGCACTCGCACTAAACATAACTGACAGTTAGGTCAAGATTCGATTCAAGTGACTGAACTGTTATACACAATCTAAGCGAATAAATGCTAGTAAGTGGTGAGTGGTGAGTGATTTATTTATTATTTATTTAAATACCATATGCTAAACTGGAGAAAATTCAACCGTTTTAGCAATGTGTTGAGTTAACTACCTAAGATTTATATTATTCAGCTAATTTTAGGAAGTCTCAATTACAATCGGTAGTTCTTATGGGCATTTGATTAAGTACTATTTTCGATGAAACCATTTGTCACTGTTTGTTTTCCAGCTTGTTTGAAATTTCAATAAATGTCTTAGTCGTATCTAACATTCCCGACCGGCATTCTCTTCATTAATCTTGCTAAGTTTCAATTAGGTAGATTAGGGAAATTAAATTCCAATGGAAATTAATTTGAACTTAAGTTAACCCAGTCACGAATAATTAAATCCTATAAAAGCGCTATGCTGCGTTCGAAATAATCATCATTTGTATTTTCTCTTTTTGATATTCATAGTGGCGAATAAAATAAATAAATAAAAATACAAAATGACTGATTGTGATGTTGTGATATAACACACATGACAGTAAAAATTAATCAAACTGAATAAACTAAGATATAAATTCTATAGCTGTTTATAATACTAATTTCCATATAATCATTCGTTATTTTGTGCATCGGCTATGGGGAGATTTCAATTATTGCTACAAGTTTAAAACAACTGCATAAAACCTTTCCCAGAACTGTACCAATATTAAAATGGTAAATAGCTTCCTTTCAATATCTTAAATAAGCATCGAAGAATATTCGGTGATTCAGCGCATAAGATCTAATAAAATCAACATATATTTCATATTTCGTCTCTCGACATCGAATAAATGATGGTATATAAGCAGTATCTGACATTAAATAAAAATATTTATAGTAAAAGAAACCCGATTGAAGAGTCTATATCTGTAACAGTTCAGATGAATTATTTGATGCAATGTCATGTATTTTCTAATGATAAGATGTCATAATTATGGGGGTGATAAGGTTTCGGAGGCCAAGTTCCCAAGTTAGAGAGGATATTCATACATGTTAGTGTAAAACGTTTCAGTTTTTATTGCTGACAGAAAAATGTATCATGAGTGATGTCGCAGAAAAATCATTGCCAAAATCTTAGGTTAGGTTAGGTTTGCGATCAATAGGTCTATAAGGCCATCCTCTGCGACTCCTAAGAGTCTATTGTGGATCGTACCTCTTCAGATTTCACCAAACAAATTGAGCTTCTTAACAAAGCCGCTTAGTTTGTTTGGTGAATGATATTTCATGGAGTTTTGGAATGATCTATTGGAGTGCAGCACGCTTCATATTGGAAATGTTTGATGATCAATAGAAGAGCAAATGATTCACTTTTTTTGTGTACAGGATGTCTCAAGATTTTTTTTACAGGCTGTAACTCGGGAATTAACGAATAGGTTTATTAGACAATTGGGTTATCTTTTTGGGACGTACAGTTATTTCATCCGAGGTCTCTTTCATTTGAGCTAAGATTGATCCCCCCTTCCATTGAATTTTTTTCATCGCGATGACGTCCCTCCTCCTATGATGACGTCACAGATACTCTGTATACTTCGGATGGAATTACTGTAGGACCTGATTACCCAATTTTCAAATAAACCTATTCATTAATTACTGAAATACAGCCTGTAAAAAAAATATTGTCTTTGGTTGGGAAGCAGTTTGATATTACGAGTTAATTATTAGATAAAAATCCTTTTGAGTAGGATTCTACAGCATATGGACTATTGGGAGTGCAGAATGCTATCCTAATAATTTTTAGTGAAATGGTAATGCCGCTTAACTATTCCTTTAGAGAAAATCGATGTCAAATAGATTTGGTATTCGTTTTAGTTTTTTAATTAAAAGTTGGATTGAAAACTTCTCTATCTCGCCAACTCCTGAAAGTTTAGAGGAAGCATTTGATTAAATAACCTCCAAAATGAGATTGGAAGTTTTTATTATTTCTCTTATTCATTTGAATATGCACATGAATTAGGCAAACACATTTATCATTATTTGTTATCCCTAAAGCCGCGTCCACATTATGTCGAATGGTGTCGATCGACTTTCAACTCGTCCACATCGTCGACCTTGTCGATCGACACCATTCGACATAATGTGGACGCTGAAACGTTAACCCAAAGCAGCGTCCACATCATGTCGAATGGTGTCGACCGACAATGTCGATCCAGTGTGGATGGTCGTCCGACATTGTCGATCCATGTCGGGTCGAATCGAATAGGGGGCATTGTCGATCGACATAATGTGGACGCGGCTTTATGTCGAATGGTGTCGATCGACAATCGACTACTGTAAAACTGCGTCCACATTATGTCGTGCGACCATCCACACTGGATCGACATTGTCGATCGACATCATTCGACATAATGTGGACGCTGCTTAATAAGATTGCCTCCTGTCTATCTTTGGTATCGATATTTTAACCAAATAAATAACACTATATCTAACAGTGATATTCCAATCATATTTATGTTTATAATAAAAATTCTTCCTTTTAACAGTATTCCATTATAACCAAAAAATAATTAGGTGCGGGGTGGTAAATGGAATGAAAAAAAGGATTGACAAAATATATACTTATATTAATATACATTTCTTTTTATTTCAGGTAAGCAAGCAGTTTTATCTATACAACGTGAAAATGAGTAAGTCGTTTTTTGGTTGTTAATTTCCGACTTCTAATAAAATTGGAATTTGAATAAAAATCCAACTCATTGTATACAGTTAGTTAAAAACATTACCCTCGAGTATTACCACGCAACCGGCACGCTTAGCTGCGCAGGGCGGATTGCCTTCTTGCTACTGCTGACAATATTGGTTTGACTTGTCAAATAATGACAAATTTCGTCATTCTGCCCAATCAAGAAAGGCGGACGTCCCTTAAAAACATACTTATCTTTTTTCTTTATACAGGGTGTTTTCAAACGACTCTTACGACGTTTGGTAAATAGCTCTCGTGAATTGGACTAAATGATATGAGGATTGAAAGGTCCAGCTTATTTACTTTTCGAAATACGGGGTGTTAAAATCATGAAAACTACCTAAATGTTTTAATGATAACTTCAAAATGGATGGAAAATTGATTTGACATTTGGCAGGTGGTTTTCAAATGTAAAAGGGCATATTTTGATGGAAAAACATGTTTTAATTCTTGATCCAGCTATTTTTATTTTATTTTGTATTCCTCAATGGTTTTCTCGTGATAAACGCATAACCTCTACATATAAAAAAATTTGTAGTTTCCAAGAAATTTAATGTTTTCATGAAGTCTTTTTAATATTGATATAAAAAAATATATTTTTATTTTATTTTTTCCAATAACTACCAAACTACGAAAGATTAAAATATGTAACAGGAGCTGATTTATGAAACAGCAATGCATCTAAAACAATCGGAGTAGATTGTTGAAAATATCTGTACAAACTTGTGATTTGATTAGCAAAAGAATTAAGCAGCCAACAAATTACAAGAGATGTTCAAAATTTGTACATAATTTGCAACGTTTTCTCATTCAAAATGGCATACCTTGGAAAGACTGGTGATTGCTGGAAATTGCTGTAGCTGCATGAATTCTTTCTATTTTTTTTTGTTTATGAAATCACAAGTAGGGACAGATATTTTCAACAATCTTCTCCGAATGTTTTAGATGCATTACTGTTTCATAAATTAGTTCCTGTTACATATTCTTACTATTATAGTAGTTTGGTAGTTATTGGAAAAAGATGAAATAAAAATATTTTTTTCATTTCATTACCTATTAAAAAGTGATCTTGAGTTCATGGAAACATTAAATATCTTGAAAACTACAAATTTTTTTATATGTATATATTAGTTGTTTTTCACGTAAAAACCATTAAGGAATGCAAAATTAATTAAAAATAGCTTCAAATGCCAGTGGCGTAAAAATGGGAGGGGAAAGGTGACCACTAGATCACAGTATAGGAACGAACCAGTATGTTATCTCGTAACGTCACACTCCCGAGTTCTTTGTGACCTACAATGTCGTTCGTATATGGTTCGGATGAGTATCTCATCCGGCGATCAGTGCTGTGCTGCGATCCAACCTATGGAAAAGTAAAATGAATCATTAAGCGATCCGTTCAAGGTCATCAAAAGTTCTGGCAATTTATGAATGAAATTTATAAGAGTTATACTACTGGTTCGTTTCTATACTGTGACTAGATACATGTTTTTGTCCATCAAAATATGCCCTTTTACATTTAAAAATAACCTGCCAAATGGCAAATCAATTTATTCATCAATTTTAAAGTTATCAAATTATAACACTTAATTTTTCAAAACTATACCACCTTGTATTTCGAAAAGTAAAAAGGCTGGACCTTTCAATACTCATATCATTTTAACCCATTTTACGAGAGCTATCTACATACAAACGTTGTATATGTATATTGAAAAATTCTTGGCCTACTATAGAACCAAACAAAATTTCAATGTCAAAACATTTTATTACTCAACATATTCTCCTCTTAATTGGATACATTTATTACAGCGAACCTGCAACGTATCTAGACCTTTCAATAAAATGTTTCTTCTTGCTCTGCAAACCAGACCTCCACAGCTTTTATTACCTCCTCGTTGGAAGAAAATTTACGACCGTCCAAACTTTTTTCAGTTGAGGAAAGAGATGATAGTCGGACGGAGCCAAATATGGTGAATAGGGGGGGTGTTCCAGTAATGCAAACCCCAAATCACGAATTTTTTGCATGGCAACAAGAAATTTGTGTGCAGGGGCGTTGTCCTGCAAAAACAAAACACCTTTGGATAGCTTTCCGCGTCTCTTCTCTTCAATTTTTTTCCCGTAGAGTGGTCAGTAATGTCGAATAGTAATCTCCGGTTATTGTTCTACCCTTATCCAAAAAAAATCAATCATTATTACTCCATGGCGATCCCAAAAAACTGAAAAGGAACTCTCCCAGCAGATTTTTGAACACGAAACTTCTTGGGTCTTGGAGAGGACGAAGGACATTGATTACCAAGGGTATTAAGCATATCTTCGTAAATCTGCTCACCTCTAGGCTAACTAGATATCAATACATCCTCGTAAAT
>CAJUYI010006306.1:0-13996 GCA_910591695.1 Galerucella pusilla
ATTTCATGTTTGTTCCCAAAATTATTATAATTTCTATCAAATACCTACACAGAATGCCACAACAAAACAAAGCCAAAATTTAAGGAATAAAATCGAAATTATATCATATTCGTAAGCTGAGGGATCGAAATTGAGTTAAAAGGTCAAAACTTTTATATGAATGTAACAATCAGTTATAAAACACTGTTAATTTGTTAATTAACTATTCTCATAAAGAGGTGTTCGTTTTCCAAATCAAATGATTTTCAAAATATAGTTGTATTTTGTGGGGTATACATCATTAAATGGGAATGTTTTTCTACCAATTAAGCTGTTGTCGAGTGCTGTCAATTTATTTGTCATGCTGGCAGTTAATTGGAAAAATCAGAGAGCACGTTACAGTACTAGGAGTGACGAAAACACTCCTATATATAATGTGTTGAAATTTGAATACCTACAATACTCCATTCCACTTTTTTTGGATCTCAATAGGTAGTGTTACGATACTAAATATTGTCAGGTATATATTTTTAGTCGGAGAATTACTTCCAGCTCTTTATCATTTTTCTATAATTTACATATAAAATGTATGCAACAAAAAGTTTCTGGATTTGGGTACTGTGTTATTTATAAGATGCGACATGGGGATTCCAGTACAAAACTGTCAAACGTGAGCTAACTTTTTTACCAAATTGCGTTCATAAAAAATAATAACAGATTTGGAAAGGTCGTTGAAAAATAAGTTCAAATGCACTTTTAATTTTCCTAAATTCTTTCTGGTTTAATAAAAAAATGGATAGATATGTTTAAAAAGGTCGAACTCCATTTTCATACCACTTTCCAATTCTTACAAGTGCTTAGGACATAGCCAACAGGTCAGAGACACGGGAAATTGAAAAATTAAACCTGAAGTATGGCGGTACGAATCGCCGCTGGGTTGAAATTTTTTTCTTTTTGTTCTTAGTTCTTTTTCACAATTTTTGTCTAAAAAAGTAGAAGCTGAAGCGATTTTAGACAGATTTTCCATTATTACAGGATCTGATTTTTGTAATTCCTTTTTCCGATGAATAGCAGTTGTTTTACCAATAATAGGGTACAAGCATAAATTTTGCTATTGGTGGGAATTGACGCTTTATCAGGTCTCCTAACACCTTGCATGCCTATTTTTCCAAAAAAATATGAACTTTACTTTTAAAACGACTTTAAAAATCATAAAATTTGAAAGTCCGCCAAAACGCGCTTCACGTCATAGAAATGGCTGCCCCATCCGTCACTCCATTTGTTTACGTTCTTATTCGTGTATCACGCTCTGAGTTAATGTGTCTTAATTTGTTTCTGAAAGCTTTGAAAATGGATAAGGCCGGAAAAAAATGTGTATTGTAAGTATTGCATTGTTCCAGAGTTTAAATCAACGTCTATTAAAACTCCAGACAAAATATTTGTCACTTTACCTGGTGGCGCAAGCAAAAATGCACTTAAAAGAAGGGGATTGTGGTTGGAAGACCATTTTAATGTGAGTACCTACTTCTATGCAGGTAATTTTTCTTCAATAGTTTGAGGTTATGTACCTATATGTCTAGGAATCAACCATAAAAACATTATTTTCTCACGACCACACATAAAGTTTCCACTGAAAATGTGCAGAAATATTATTCAACAGAAGTGAAATTTGGTGGTTTCGAAATATGGTTGGTATATTATATTACATATAATACATAGTTTAAATCGTACTCACGATAATGCTTTAACTCCTCTTATTTCCTCTGCATTAAAGCAGCTGTTTGACTTCATAAATTCAAGCAGCATAAATGAGTCTACTTTGGGCATGTTATCAGTTTGTGCTTTCACAAAACCTTCACTAGCCATATCTTCAACCACAAAATATGAAAGAATCTTCACTGAACAATGAACTAGTAAATAAAATATTTTCTTCTAAAATTCTTAAAATATCCTCGGAAATATCGAATATTTATGTCCACTTTCCACTATACGTTGACTTTTAGAAATAAAAAAAGTACACACAAACACGTAATGCTATACCGGCCATATTGACAAAAGTAGCGTACGGAAATCCTCGGGTGGTGGTCGGAAAGTTCATTAAAATTTGAATTTTATTTTAAAATTTGGAAGTAATTTTCAAAGGAAACTGGTTGGATTCCTATTATTAGTTATTTTTGATATCAACTTCACTATTACAAATTAATTACAAATTAATATCTAAGCAAAATTTGAAATATGCGTGTACTCTATTGTAATAATGGATATTTTTGAAACTTATGTATTCTTCCAGCAGCTCCATGATTTGACCCATTATTTTCTTGTTTCAGTTACATGCACATGTTTTGTATCATTTTTGCATGGATCGCGACTAGAGCATACCAAATTTCTTTCTGTATCTAGTGAATTTAGTCCCAAATCCCTACTCTCCACGTTCAGTCAATGTGGACTAGCAATGAAGTAATTTTAGCATATGCCATTCGAAAGCTACATTGCACCAATGAGAATCAATGATTCGCTTGTGGGTAGGTCAAGACTCGAAATGATTTACGGCTTTTTCAAGAAATTTTTTTGTTAAAATCGAGAAGCCAATTACCGAAAAAAATATCAGAAAAAATCATCATTTTCCTTTTAATACGATTTCATTAGAAAAACAACGTTAACTAACAAAATATTTGGGGTCCAGTAAGGATCGCGACCCTACGAATTTTGCAACGATTTTTTTTTTAATAGAAAGCCCTATTGCTATAGAACGTTTTAATAAAAACAAATTCTTGGATTATTCACTTTTGAAAGAGAAAATTGCAATTGAAAGTACCAAAAATACGCCATTTTTTAAAAATATTTGACAATTTTTGACAATTCTGTCTAAGAATAAGTAACTATTAATAAATTTTCATAATTATAAATGCAAATAATTTTACAATGTATTCAGCTGAATAAAATTAAGACCATTTGACAACATCTGATCCTAATTTGTGAACCTAGGATATCTAGGCATAAGCTCTGGCATAAGATTTTAGTGTGTAATTTTACAAGCTTAAGTGTGAATCGAAAATATTTATGCTTACGAATATTTCCAAATATTGGAAAAATTTAAGTATTTTCTTCCGGTTTTTTGTGTGAAACAGACTGACATTTAGTTCAAGATAATAACCTTTACTGTTTAAAGTGAAAATATTTATCGTGATATAGCATGAATTGGTGTTGAAAAAGTACAATTTTTTGAACAAAAATCGTGATTTTTTAAGTAATTACTGGATGATCCAGCGAAATTTTTGTTCTAATCTGCTTTATTTTTTAAGGTAAGCTTTCAAACAAATCTAAAATTAACATAAAATTCCGAGGGTCGCGAAGTCGACCAGATTTGTGATATTACATACCAATAGATTATGTTGACTTACCTTTTGTCCAGGTCTAGACGATTTTTTAGTTTATAAATCCCTTTAAAAGAAAACAAATAAGTTCAAGTCCACCATACAAACACATAATAAATCATATTCAGTTGGCGATTTAATGTTAAAACATATGGCATTACTAGCACAATAATAATTAAAAAACGCGATAATGCACAATACCCGAATAATAACATTCTATCTATTGTCGATGTTATTCTCTTCTGACCCTATTATAATTTATAATATAAAACGATCGGTTGGAATATTGATACGATTACCGATAACTAGATAGTACCAGTTTTTGCATAGACAGGTGATAATAGTTTTTGCTTAAAAAATTGTTCACAACGAACCACCTACCTACATTTTAAATCAATTCGGGTTCAATTTAATCTTAGAATGTAAAAAAATTAAGGAAAATACTAGGTAGAAATTGTTACACATTTGTACGGGTGAGGATCATATATTTAAATGTCATTTTTATTTTTTTATAAAATATTTTCATTTAATGTGAATCTTTTTATGAATTTTTAATATTAAATCGTTATTCACACGGTTACAGACACTTGTCAGTAGGACATTGATAATCATTAAAAAAAACAGATTTCGAAAGCTTGTTCTGTTGCCTATAAGCAACAAGCTTGAGAAAGTTGTTAAGCAAAATTTTGAGCATTTATCGATGTTCCAGGGTTCATTCATTCATACGTTTGGGTTGGGCACAACAGCCCAGGAACTTGAAACTGAATCCTTGTATCATTACCCATGTTATCTACCTACTTCCATTCCAGAAGATTCGTGTCTTTTATATAGGCCACATATTAGAGACACTTTGTTGTCTCTTGCGAGGGCTACTCGAATATAATTATAAAAAAAAACAGAGCAAAAAAAATTTGTAAATTTGTTTAAAGGTACAATTAACAAAAGAACAATTAGAAAAGTTAAATGAAGATCCAGACGTATTAGTTTCTATAACTGATGGAGTGGTAGCTTCCCCATCTCGCCAAACGAATTTTATCTCGGCTATCTGATATAATTTCCGTTGCAGCGCTTCGGGGGTGTTTTCTATCCATAAATTTATCATTTTGGTTATTTCTGTTGAACTTAATGCTACTGAAATTTTCTTTTACAGGGATCCGATTGCATTTTTGGTCGTAGGGTAGCTCGCGCTTGTTGAAATACAACACTTCTGAATGGGTAAATAATAAACTTCCATTTCCTTATAATATTTTTCTTTTAAACGCTTACTGGTAATGAAACTTGGATTAAATTATGTAACATATATAAAACATCTACTTTATTAATATATTTATTTCCAATTAAATAGTTCTTCACATAAAATCGAGGACCAAACACTTAGCCAAAGAAACCGGTATTAAAATGAAAAAAAAAACATCCTGGCTCGTGACTACCTTATACAAATCAAAGATTAAAAAAAAACAAGAGAATCGACTCTCCATGCACATCGGTGCATTGAACAAAAAACCCGTTTCTTCCATCCCATCTTGAGACATTGCACAAGTACCCCTCCTGACCATAAAAGAAACGAGAACTATTATTATTATACGAATACGTATGCGATAGGTCATGGATTGAAATAATAGATTGTAAAATGCTGAAATATTACTTAAGTTTACAGAAGTGATAATTAGGATGAAACTGGTTAATTTTAGTTTATACAGAATAAAAAAAAAACTTTTAATTTATAAAACAAATAAGCAGATATTGTAATTTGTTAAAACTCAATCAACGAATACTAACGCTTGTAAGATTATTTTCTAGAGGGCGTAACATAAGCCACATTTAGACTTTTTTGCTGTTACGGCATATGGCTAATCAAAGGAAAAAGTCGGCACACGTGCTTCTATAATTGATTTTGGATGAACTTTATATATTCGCATCTTTTTCTATGAACTTCTTCTCAAGTAATTACTTTTTTAAATTGGTGCATTTTTCTACTGAGGATATTATAGAACGTACGCCATGAGCCGATCCCAATAAACGATAATGTGACAGTTTAATTATACCGCGTTTTTAATAATATAAATGTAGTAGCAAACCTTTACCTTAAGCAAACTAAAAATGTCTAAGGGTTTCGAAAATAAAGCTCGATCCACTAGTATTCCTATTTTTTCTTGTATCTTTGCTTAGAAAATAGATATTAGGTTTGTAATTATAATTCCGGATGAAGGCTCATGAAGTTTTGAAACAGGAACAGGTCTGAACTGACTTACGATAAAAGAACTGAAAAGTAAGCTGATGAGACTCGGAAACCAGACAACAAATGACAAATTTAGAGTAGAAACCCAAAAAGCAATCATCGAATTTGAATATGTGGAAGAGTTTATATAACTAGGAGCCCTGTTAAATAGTGATTGTAGTGAAGAAAAGAAAATTAATCGTAGGATCATGAAAGCTAACAAAAGTGCAGGAGCAATAAATCATCTAGTCCGGTCAAAGCATCGGTCAAGGAAATCAAAACTAAGATTGTACAATACTATATTGAAGCCTACGATATTGTGAGACATGGGATTCAAACAAAAAACAAAGAGAAAGTATAATTAGATGGGAAAGGAAAATTTTAAGAATTCTGGGAGGAAAAAAGTAGGAAGTATATGAGAAGGACTAACGAATCGTGAACCTAAAATATGCAACTATTACATCAAGAAGACTTCAGTGATTAGGGCACATAGAAAGGATGGAAGGAGGAAGAGTAGTGAAACAAATGCATGGAGAGTTCCGGAAGGCAAGGAGAAAAGAGGCAGACCAAGGAAAAGATAGAGGGAGGTGGTACTAGAAGACCTGAAAGAAAAGAATCTGAATCGATTGAGAGAAAAGGCAAAAGATAGAAAAGTATGGAGAGGAATTACAAAGCTATGTGCCTAAAAGGCCTGTTAAACCAGTTCAGGTATATTGACGAAAGATTTTTAGTGCAGCTATCTAATCGTACATCCCCTTCAAGTTATGCTTGCTAAACTCTGAAAGTTATTAATATACGGTATCGTATCGTATTACATTCAAACAAAAAGCCGACAACTTCAAGTTCGCACAATATCTCTTACGTCAAGTATACTATTCGCATCTGCATTATGACATGTTGCGTTCGGGGTTAATGCAATTCTGAATTTTTAAATAATAGTTCGGTGTTCGCGGGTCTACGATTTTGGTAAGGACTGCTCATGCGCAATTGATGGATATATCAGTTGTTTCCTTTTTTTATTCACCTATGATTGTTCAACTTGTTTCTAGTTTAGTTTTTAACGTTGTAAGCAAATATTGACTCAAACTTAGCTGTCCAGTCCAAGTGTAGTTGTAGTGCAAGGTAAATTTATATTACCTATTGAATTCATCTTGTTTTTGTTTCGGCTCTGAGAGGAGATCTATGGTCCTAAGACCGTTCGCTTTAGTTAGTTCCGAACTGGTTCGGATTATAACCTGCGAACATAGCTATTGAGATGAAGTTTTTAGCTGTTTTTTTGAAATTCCATCCTCTTTCAAGTACCTAAATGGTTCAAGGCTCATCAATGCCATTCGTTGGGTCGCAACCCTTTTGCAGCGTTGCAAAAACCATAACAACATAAAAAATTGAGTCGCCCACAAATCTCTGAAATGGTGGAGGAGCTCACCAGGACAGAGGCAAGCAAAACAGTTCATATTAGAACACTCGCCAAAATTTACAGCAGATCTGATGGCCAAAGATAGGAAAACTGTCAAAGCTGTAGTGGGTATGTTAACAGGGCATTGTAAGCTCAATAGGCATTTAAAGCTGATGGGATTGACAAAGATATGTGCAGGTTTTGTCACCCAGAAGAAGAAACGGCAGAACACATTCTATATCAGTGCGACAGCCTGGCAAATGTGCGGTTTTTGCATTAGGCGAAGATTAGCCATTGGCAGAGAGCTATATGAAAGGTTCAGTCTCCACGCTAATGGACTTTTTAAAAAGAGTCAGGCTGGAGAATGTAATCTAGATTTTAGAGGACCACAAAAGATCTGAAAAGGTTGCAATGGAATAGGCCAAAAGCCACCTCACAAAATATATCTAAGTACCTAAATGATTCAAAAATATAGTATCGCATTTAAAGATTCCCAAAAACAAAGCAATGGTTCAATCACCGCCACATAGCGAATATTGGAATAAAACAATGATTTTATATTTTATTAGGCATTAAATTCCCTTTAAAATGATACTAAGTTTGAAAAAATCCATAAAGCCCACCAGTTATTTTACAAGATAGAGAATGAAGTACTGTAGTTTTTCGTTTAAGATATATTTTTTTTATCTAAGCTGTAAGATAAATAGTTTCTGAGATACAGGTGGTTTTACCACTCTTAATCAGATACCCCTTACATAATATATCTAATTAATAGTTACATAATTAACATGTACTATATTATTTATTATTGTTTTATTTTATTTAAAGTTAAATAAAACATTCCTTATACTTTGTAACTCAAGGTTTGTTTTTTTCATTATTTATATTTTATAATAATAATAAAAAACAGCAACAAGAATCAATATATTCGTACGAAACGTTCTAGCCACACAAAATTACAATCAATTTAAACAAATAATACAGTTATACAGGGTGGTCCGTAAGTAATGGTCTAAAGTGAAATGGAAGATTCTTCGCCTAAAAATATTACAATCTGACGCAACTTATTTTAATAAAATATCGATAAGAATGATACAGGGTGGCAAAGTTGAAATGCCTAAAATGTTTTTTCTCGGTAAATTGGAAGATTTTGGATATACTAACGTAAAAATTTTAAGATAAGAGGTTTTAGGGCCTGGGAAATCATAATGTGCTATCCATTTCGATGCATTATCTAGAGGGTGCCACAAAAGCTATGTAATTGATATAACTGTGCGATTAATCATTTTATCATTTTATTTTTATTTTTATCATTTTATTTATTAGCACAAAATACGCGCTGATGTCAGCAAATTTATTATCAGCTATAATATAGCAAGAAAATTGATAATTTGCAATAATATTGTCATAGATTTCGAAAGCGTATTGCTTGGTAACAACCCGACTTCGAAGGTGGAGAGTTGTTACCTCAAAGCAACATGCTGGAGGAAAGTTATGGCAAAATTATTGCAAATGATCAATTTTCTTGCTATATTATAGCTGATAATAAATTTGCTGACAACAGTGCCTTCTAACATTATTTTTGTGCTAATGAATGGAATGAAAATTATGAGGAGGGGTTTAAAAATCTGAATAACTCGAAAACCATCAACTTTTGAGACTAATGATAAGTATACCTTTTTGTCGCAAAAATGATGCAGTTTTAATATTTTCCAATAAATAGAGGTATACCGTTAACGATAAATAAGTTACCCGCACAGTTACACCAACAACATAGCTTTTGTGGTGCCCCACAGAAAATACATGGAAATGAATAACATATTATGATTTCCCAGGCACTAAGACCCCTATCTTCAAATTTTCACGTTTGTATATCAAAAATCTTCCAATTTACCGAGAAAGAACATTTTTGACATTTCAACTTTGCCACCCTGTATCATTCTTATCATCAATAGGATTTTATTAAAAGAAGTTGCGTCAGTTTTTAGGCGAAGAATCTTCCATTTCACTTTGGTCCATTACATACGGACCACCCTGTATATTAATAACAATAACAATAAAAATTTTCTTCATCAATCAACTAAAAATTATAATAATTGCATTACATGTTAAAAAACATTGTATATAAATTCTATACTCTCAAGTAAGTTCTTATTTTCTGTTTATTTATTTCGCTCAACATTATTTTATAAATAAACTTACGTCTAATGCCCCAATCCATCATCTTTCAGCTCACATCTTCCTTATAGTAATGAGACAGTTATTTTGTCGATTAAATCACAATCCAACATAAATTTCACAAAGAAATTCTCAAAATTAACCATGTTGGTCGATTTTCTGTTGCTACCCGTCACACACACACTCACGGACAAGACAAGTGAAGAACGTAAACAAATGCAATGCCGCGGAACGTCGAGAAGAAGAATACGTAGTAGACTCACCTTTGTAACGAGCATAGAACGACGACACCACGCGAGATTCGTAACGTAACGTGCGCACCGCCCCGACAACGTGCCAGCAGTATCGGCGTAACGGTCGACGATCAACGAAAGTAGTTTTCGTTGGTTTCGGATGAGATGAGAAGTTGCGCACGCAATGAGAATTATTATTATTATTATACAGAGAGGAGAGACTTGGCTAGTCTAGAAGGCATACTTCATTCTTTAACTCTTTTTTTCAACACACGACTAGAATTTATGAAGTATATTTTGCTTATTCTCTCTTATTCTCTCATTTCTCCGAACAATGAACATACTAGAGTAAACAGACATACCATCTGATGCCAACATAAACAATGTCAAAGATTATTTATTTATTTATGCAGAGATTTACAGATGTTGTCATGTTAATTTGGTTTTCGGGTGAAGGTGACGATGTCGCTGTAATCACAGCTTTAACATTTCCTTTACTAAAGGATATGTATTAATTGAGATTTCTGTATTGTCTTTAATCCGGGATTAAGCTCACAGACCTCTCGGACCGAGAATATCTACAATTTTACAGGAAGCTGTAATAATCTATTAGCAAATTTTTTGTCGATTCCATTCTTTCCTTTCGTCTTTCCTAGAGCACATAGGTAGTTGGACAATTGTGAAGCTGACCATTACTGAAGATTATTGAGAATGTCTGAAACAATCACACAGGCATTAAAAATATATACCTTAGTCGCAATTCACACAGAACGACTGCGTGGTAGTGGCGTGGCGCCACAACATCAGAAGCTTACACTAGTGACTAGCCAAACGGAAGTAAACAAGTGCAGCTGTATGCAACTTCATACGACAAGACATGGAAGAGTAAAAATATCTCCTAGGTATAGTGGACGTAATATTTTTAATGCAGCTATCTAATCGTATATTCCCGTTAAGTTATATTGCGGATTATGACGGTATCATATCGAATTACAGTCGAACAAAGAGCCGACAAGTGTAAGTTCGCACAATATCTATTACGGCAAGTATACTAGGCCTCGTTGGTAGATTAATTAGTGATAGAACAACACAATGCGAGTTAAAGCCCTCTGCGTTCGGTGATTGATCGAATCATTATCTAACTAATCAGTAGAGTTAATGAAGACGGACAAGCCTGCCTATGAGAAAACAGTAGAGCCTCGACAAATCCATTTTGCCCTTTTCAATATCATTTGGTTCTCTTTCTTCAATTCATTAATTGTCCCCCTTTCTTCTAAAATCTAAGTAAGGGGGTGTCCATTAATTACGTGAGGTGTTCTAGGAGCGGAGGGGATCAAGCTAAATCTTTCTAAATCTCACTTTGGGGGGAGGGGGCCTTTGCAAATATCACGTAATTATTTTTCTCGCAGAAAACGGTGTAAATTTGCGTGAAAAAATATTTTCTAGAATAATTTCAAATACTAGTATTTGCTAGTCTTCAATAAAAGTAATAGAGCAAGTTTTTTTTCAATAATCCAACATGTTTACAGTCCAAATAGGAGTTTTGAAGAAGATTAGGGGAGGAGGGAGTAAGTTGAGGATAATCGTACGATATATCTTCAAGGGGGGGTCGAAAAATCCTCAAAAACGCTTCACGTAATTAATGGACGCCCCCTGACAGGTATATTTAAAAATTTCTAAAAAATAAAAATTTGAATCAAAATTTTACTAATAATGTTTCTGAAATATTCTGGGATTTTCTTAATTTGCCATCTTCTAAGGTTGCTGTCTCAGACAGGTACGTACCCAGCTTGCCTTCCCTTTGCACCGGCACTGCGAATTTAAAAATCCACGTCTCATCAAAAATCTTTGGTTTATACAGGGTGTTTTCAAATGATACTTACAACGTTTGCATGTAGATACCTCTCGTAAAATTGGACAAAATGATATAAGGATAAAGGGGTCCAGAACATTTACTTTTCGAAATGCAGGGTATTGAAATTTTGAAAACTTGAATGTTTTAATTCAGTAACTTTAAAATGGATGGATAAATTGATTTGACATTTGGCAGGTTGTTTTTAAATGTAAACGGGCATATTTTGATGGAAAAATATTATCCAATTTTTGGTCCAGTGGTGTACATTTGGATGAATATTTTTCCTTTCCCCTTCCATTTATTACGCCACTGACATTTGCAGCAATTTTTATTCAATTTTGTATTCCTCGATGGTTTTCACGTGAAAAACGAATAACCTATACATATCAAAAAATTTGTGGTTTTCAAGATATTTAATGATTTCTGCAAGATCACTTTTTAAAAAAATATATTTTTCTTGTATTTTTTTCAATAATTACCAAACTACTAATGGTTGGAATATGTAACAATTTATTCATCCATTTTAAAGTTATCGAGTTCAAACATTTAATTTTTTTAAACTTTAACACCCTGTATTTCGAAAAGTAAATGTGCTGGACCCCTTAATCATATCATTTTGTTTAATTTTACGAGAGGTATCTACATGCGTGTCATTTGAATACACCCTGTATAAGGTAATTCAACTTTTTTAATTCTGAAAATTACCTCCCTCGGCATCTCTCCAGTCCGATATCTTTTTACAACTCTCGTTATGTAATATACTAATTAAAATAGACTTCAATATTTTCTTCGAGAATGAAAAGAAATAAAATTGTTATACTCTTACGGACACAGCTCGGGGCACAGGCACGGGCAATAATAATTTGATGAGTTTGTTAAATTAGAGGGACCGTAATCTCATAGGTAAATTTCACGCACATCAATACAATTTTTAGGTATCGGTATCTGAAAATTTAAAAAAATATTTAAATTTCCTTCAAAATTTCACCTAAAAATGTTTCTTAAGTATTCTTGGATTAATTATCTTCTTCATTTGACATCTTCTAAGGTTGTCATCCCAGACAAGGAACCAGCTTGCTTCCCCTTTGCACTGGCACTGCAGTTTTCAAAACCCCCGTCATATCCAAAACCTTGGTTTATACAGGGTGGGGCAATCTTCTGACATCGGAGGATTACATCGTTGTGGTGAGAGATAGAACTTTGTCATTTTGTGTGAGCTAATACAGTTTTTGAGGGCACATTTTGAAAATACTTTCGATTCTACAGGGTGTTCCAAAACCACGTAGCAACACAAACTTACATTTTTTTAAATGGAACGTACTATATTTTGTTCAAGAATCGAAAAGATCTCACCGAGAGCGTTACAAAAATATAGCACTCTAATATATTATAAGGGTGTGTTTTACAAAGATATGGCCAATTATTAGCAAAAAAGACCTCCTCTTTAACACTCTGCAGAACAGTAAATTAAAATAAATCAACAGGTCTTTGTATTCAAATGTCATACAGACATGAATCACCCTATAAGTCTTTTTACAATTTGTTAGTACAATTAATAAACATTCAAACAATGTAGTAAACTTAGGGCATTAGTTAATGGAAAATCGTAGATATTTTATGATAATGGTCAAAAACAAGTATTTTACATACACAAATTAAATGGTAATTAATTTTTACATGCAACATCTTGTGAATTTTAACATTTCTAAGGCATAAATTCTAATCGTAATTTTGGATGCATGTCAATGTTCATTTATGTAAATGTGAGTGTTCTTACAATGTTGGTTTTCATAATTGTTAGTTTTTCAAAAATAGAAAAAGTTGGAAAATAAATTACAAGCTTGCATTTTACATAACTAAGATATACTGTTTGTGGTGACTTGAGTAATTATTTCGTAAAGACTACAAACTGCTTTTATATTTATTAGTACTATAACGACATTAGCCTACTTACAGTAAACAAAAATATTTCTTCCAACATAATTCCTTCTTCCTTCCTCTAATGGTAAGAGTAGAAGTCAAAGATATTTTAGATGCATCCAAAATTACGATTAGAATTTATGCCTTAGAAATGTTAAAATTCACAAGATGTTGCATGTAAAAATTAATTACCATTTAATTTGTGTATGTAAAATACTTGTTTTTGACCATTATCATAAAATATCTACGATTTTCCATTAACCAATGCCCTAAGTTTACTACATCGTTTGAAAGTTTATTAATTGTAAAAAGACTTATAGGGTGATTCATTTAAAAATTTTGAGATATTGCTTGATTGGCGTTTAGTTTCACCCTGTATTAAAGAAGCCACAGATGAAAAAATTAATCAATACTGAGCACAGCCAATGATGATGTATGACATTTGAATACAAAGACCTGTTATTTATTTTAATTTACTGTTCTGCAGAGTGTTAAAGAGGGGGTCTTTTTTGCTATATATAAGTTTTTGCTTTTTCAGGTAGGTACCTATAGGTATCTAAAAATTGAAAAAAAAAATTTAATTTCTATCAAAATTTCAAATAAAAATGTTTCATCAGTATTTTTGGCTTGCCTTCCCTTTGCACCGGAACTGCTGATTTCAAAATTCACGTCTTCTCCAAAATCTTTGCTTTATAAAATGTAATTCAACTTTTTTATCACTGAAAATTATCTCCCTCGGCATCTCTCCAGTCCGATATCTTTTTACAACTCTCGTTATGTAATATACTAAATAGACTTCTAAAGTTTCTTCGAAAATGAAAAAAAGTAAAATTGTCAATCTTT
>CAJUYI010006309.1:0-13993 GCA_910591695.1 Galerucella pusilla
CTAGGAACGCAAATACTACCAAGCCGGTAAAGTATTCACACTTGTCTAAACCTGCACGAAACATGCTCGGCAAAAATTGTTTGAGAAGAACCCCGCGGGCAAAGGCCGTCGCTTGCCGAGACGTTGCCGGCATAATGTGAATTAACCACACAAAATCCATATGATCAATGAAAAAGATATTTTGCCGATTCGGTGCCTTGCCTGTGCCGAGCACGTGGCTTGCACGAAAGTGAGAATTGGCCTTTAAAGTCCTTTCCCAATGAAACACCCTGTATCACGACCTTTTGGAACATTTTATACATCATAACACCGAACATTTCATTTTAAACTATTGTAGAATATATATTATTTTTTTAATAGCTTACGACTCTTACTTTTAAAACTCTTCATAATATATATGCGTCCTTTCAAAAAATTAATTATCAACCTCACGATTTTTGAAACAAAACAAATAAAAACTGTTTTTTTAAATACTCACTCAAAACAAATAAAAACTGTTTTTTTAAATACTCATCTACGTCGGTAATATTCTAATATATATCAATTTTATTGTAAATTATCTATTTCTAAGATTTTGTAACTGTTCGCACGAAGGCATTTTTATATTTTGAGCGTTGTGGTATAAATCCTGATCTCCGAAATTTCGCGCCTTCCATATCATTGATTCCTCTGTAAAAAAAAAACAAAAAATGAGTGAAAATAGTATATCATGTCAAGGGCAGTACAGGGTGTCCCAAATTGGTGTATTTTGCAGGATATCTCGTAAACTAGATGAGATAGAAGAAAAGCAGTTAAGATGTTATGACTTCTTTTTTTTGTTAAAGTAACGATAGCCTAATTAAATCTTCAGTTACTCCCCGCAGTCGGAAGATACAGGGCGATTATTGAAAACTGTCGAAAACTACAAGGTACTATAACTTCTTAATTAAGAAAAATATAAGAAAACGTTATAAAAACTTTTGGAAGATTTAATATTAAAGAGTTCAGTGGCACACAGAATTTTTTTGTTAGGGTACTCACTAAAGAAATGTGTCACAGTATCCTTATAATAAAATGTTGAATTTCGTTACTGAGTGTTCAATTTTTCAAGGGTGTTTCACCTATAAAATCAATAAATGGTTTATTTGCACTGTAGCTCCAACTATTGAAAATACATATATAATATGTCATATCAGGTGAATGAGAATTAAAAAAGGAAACGAAAAACGTCAAAATATACAGAGTGTCCCATTTAAAACAACATAAGTTTGCATAATATTTCCTTAGTGAGACCCCTAACCAAAAAATATGTGCGAAACTGAACTCTTTAATATCATATCTATCAAATGTTTTCAATAATCGCCCTGTATCTTCCAACTGCGGGGAGTTACTAAAGATTTAATTAGGCTATCGGACTTGGGCATGATGTAGAGAAACTGTATGATGTGATACAGGGCTGAATGAGAGAAGGGGAAATAGGCGCAAGTGGAGGGCTAATTACTGGTGGAATGAGGAAATAGAGAGTCTGTGGAGGGAGTGTAAGAAGGAACGAAGACGAATGTTTAGGGGAAAAGTAGGGATGGAGGGAAAAGGTGGATATTAGGAGAAGAAGAAGGAACTGGAGCGCAGGGTGGAGAGGGAAAAAAGAAGAAAGTGGGAAGAGTTACTGGGGGAGTTGGAAAACAACTCATAGGGGAAGGCGTATGAGGTAGCGGTGAAAAGAATGGGTGGAAATAGGGACGTGGTGCTAGAGGAAGATTGGGAGAAATAGATTAAAGAGAAATTGTTTACAGGGGTAGAAGGAGGTGTGGAGGGCAGAATTCGGGATGCCCAAAATACTAGGGAGATAGGGAAAATGAGAGGGATAAGGTCGGTACAAAAGTGGGAAGTAGAGGAGGGGGGGAGAAATGTTAAGGGGGGGAAAGCCCCTGGGATAGATGGCATGAGAGGTGATATGGTGAAGAGGCTGTTGGATTACAATGGGGAATGCATTTTGGAACTGTTTAACATGATACTGAGGAAGGAAGAGTTCCCGGAAAGGTGGACGGTGGCCAGGATGATCCTTGTGAAGAAGACGGGTAGGGATGGGAAGCGGGCGGAGGACTACAGGCCCATCAGCCTGCTGTGTGGATTGGGTAAATTCATGGAGGGGATAATACAGGTTAGGATTGAGGAGGAAGTTGATGGGAATGGGGGTTTTAGGAAAAACCAACATGGATTTGTAGAAGGGAAGTCATGCATCTCAGCGCTGGGCAGGGTGGTGGACTTGGTGCAAAGGGCTAGGCAGGGTAACGGTAGGAATAAGAAATTGGCCCTGCTTGTGTTCTTTGACGTGGGGAACGCGTTCAACAGTGCCAGTAAACGGGCGGTGTTGAGCGCGTTGACAAAGCTGGGAGTAGGGAAGGGGCTAATTAATCTAGTAGAGGACTACCTAACTGGGCGTGCGATAGTGGACACTAGGGGGAGAAGGCATGGGACGGAGATTGGAGTGCCCCAGGGATAGGTTCTGGGACCGACGCTTTGTTTGATGAAGTTTGTGGGATAGCATGTGAAGAGGGATGTGAGATTACGGTGTTTGCGGACGATGTCTGGCGGAGAGGATGTGTAGGAAGATAGAGCGGTGTGGACTGGAAGTGGCTGAGGATAAGACGGTGGGGCTACTGGTGAAGGGGCGGAGCAAGGCAAGGGAGGTGGGGGTGATGGTGAAGGGAAAGAAAATTCTGATGGAGGAAGCGGTGAAATATCTGGGGGTGTGGTTGGATAGCCAATTATCCTACAAAACCCATATGTTGAAGGCTGCACAGAAGGCAATATGTTGAAGACTGCACAGAAGGCAAAAGTAAGGGCAGCATGGCTGGGAAGATTGATGGGTAATGTGAAAGGACCGGGAGAATGGAAGAGGAGGATAATTGGTAGGACGGCTGTATGGCGCGAAAGCAGGGGTTAATGCGAGGGTTAGAGCACACCTGCGGGTGCAGAGAGGAATACTTCTTAGGGTGGTGCAGGCGTACAGGACAATGGGTGGACTGGCAGCAGCAGTACTGGCACGGTCCTATCCATTGGACTTGGTGGCTAGAGCCAGACAGAAACGCTGGAGGGGTGCGAGCAGAGGAAATACAGGAATGGTTGGATGAGGAAATGGAGAGAAGGTGGGATGAGTATAAGGGCACGCTAAAAGGAGCGATTGGGAGCAGGAGAAATTGGTTGGACCGGAAATTTGGAGAGGTTAACTACTTCTTGACGCAGGTGCTCACAGGGCATGGTTCGAGAGTGAGTTACCTCCACAAGATTGGGAAAAGAGAAATTGGAGTGTGCGAGAAATGTGAAGTGGAGGATGATGTGTTTGGATATTGGAAGAACTAGGAAGTTTTGAAGAAGTTGGAATATAACCTGGGAGAGGCGGTGTATTGGGAAAATATGGTGGAGATTATGTTGAGGGGCGAGGAGAATGGATGGAGACAAGTGGCGTAGTAGAGATCATGATTAGGGAAAGAGAAGGACTCGCTATGGCATGAGAGAGGTAGGAGTGATAGAAGGGAGAAGATGACGGAGAATGTGTGAGGGATCGCCGCCCGTCTTGAAGTTTGCTAGGGTAGTGATTCCAAGGAGTAACGTCGAGTTTGAGGTGGGTTTGGTTGGTAGGCATCTCCATGGGGATGAGTCCAACACTGTCTGGGTACTGGTTAAGGACCCAGTTGAACATGAGTTTCCCATCTCGGCCCGGAAAAAAGGCTATCGTTACTTTAACAAAAAAAGAAGTCATAACATCTTAACTGCTTTTCTTCTATATCTTCTAGTTTACGAGATATCCTATAAAACACAACACTTTGGAACACCCTGTACATGAGCTTCAGCCTCCCAAGACTGTTAGATGTATGTACTCAAATTTTCCAACTAAAAAAACAATTACCACCGAAATTCATCATCTCCACTATATACTCTTTGTATAGGCACTATTTAGAAAAATATTCGCAAATAACACACAAGTCGTGTGTAACAAAATAAAAGAAAAATTCATTACGTTCAAATAACTGTATTATCAAAATATCACAGTTGATTGAATCACAGAAAAATAATAGTCAGTTCATCCATTTTCAATAACAATCATATTCGTTAACTCTGATTTTCTCGATAATATTTTGAACGAAACGAATAATTCTTGCCAATATGTCATAAAATATATACAAAATGCATTTACTGTAGCTTTTTTCCCTGTAGCAGGCGTGTTTTAGCGTCTGTATATAATCTTCTTCCACTGACATCTCTAATCGTTTGACAGAACCTTGATATTCCAAATGGAAATTATCCTTTACGTAATATGGTATGTTCAGATTGTACGTTTTACGCAATATTGGATATTTCCTAAAAAACAAAAAGGTCCAATTATAACAATAATATACAGTTAAAAAAAATTACTTACGAGCTGGCTTGTAAGCTATAGGCCGGATCAGAGATAAACAAACTAGAAGCCATTGATAACAATATTGCCAACAAAATTGGTAATAGTTGAATGAAAGCAGTATAACCACTTTGTTGCTAAGAATAAACAAAATTATTAGATCAAATTTAAACTTTATATAAATACTTGTTACCTCTCTATGATGTGTTTGATGTTCGTGACGTGACTGGCTTGAAGCAGTTTGTCTTTGCCATCTGCCTCCTCTGCGAACATAAACGTTTGAACCACTGAAGCCCCCACCGAAGAACATATTGAATAGTTCTTCTGCTGATGCATCAGATTCAAAGCCTCTTGTGTATGTGTGATGGTGAGAGTGTGAAGATACTCGGTCTTCTTCTGATCCATACAAATCATATTGTTTCCTTTTTTCAGAATCAGTTAGAACAGCAACTGCGTTACCTAAAGAATTAAATGAATTTATTAAGTTTGTATATTTCTAATGATAATGATAAAATTTGGTACTTGCCAACAGCTTTAAAAGCTTCAGATGCTCCAGGACACTTGTTTTTATCAGGATGCATTTGTAGTGCCAGCTTTTTATAAGCTTTTTTTATTTCTGAATCAGAAGCATCCTTGCTAATTCCTAAAATTTCATAGTAGTCTTTACATTTTTTAATTCTTTTAACTGCTTCTTCCTGTTCTGGAGTGTAATCGGGAGTTTTGCTTTCTGTTTCTACTGTTTTCTGTGTGGTTGTTCTTTTTCTTGGTTGAGTACTTTCGGTATTACTTGGAGCCATCAGGTTTATTTGTATCAACAGATCTAAAAATTACAAAGGTCTAATTTGTTTAAATACTGGTTTCCTCTTTGGTCCTATTTTTAGATAAAAATCAATGTGTTTTAGACAATTTAAACCCAGTATAACCTTATGTTGAAATTTAAAGGAACTCATTGCCAAGGTTTTTTTCAATTGTTCTCACAAAATAACGCAAACATTTTCAACAATAAATACCTTTTGCTTTATGGGTAGGAAACAATTTCTCAGCTTTCATCAAATATTTTTCAGCCTTCTCTCTGCTTTTTTCCTTGATGAATTTTTCAGCTAATTCAATACAACGTAGTGCTTCATCTTTGTTTCCTTCCATTTTTACTGTTAAATGGCTCTTATGGCTCTAAACCTTTTATTAGTACTATTTGGATTAATTTAATATTTAACAGCTGATGTCATTCTTGATGTTGACAGACCTTTCATTCAGTGCACACTGCACAGTGCGTTCATTACACTCATAGACTGACGTGTTTAAGGCAAGTGTAGCACGAGTGTAGCAGTCAAACAAAAAAAACTATTCGCAAAAATGTTTCCGATAGTGGGCGCTGCAGTTTATGTGAAAGCTGTCAGTGGAATGGGGACTTAGAACTTAAAGTAGTTTTTGTTCCCGTTTTCGCGAATCTTGCTTAAAAATATACTATCGACAGCAGAATTAATATCTATAAGTTATCGACAAATTTACATATTTATCATAAAAAAACTTGACAAATGTCATATGTGCTGCATTTTATAGTGTACAGAGTCCCAGCACTGACCACAGACCAATACCACTCAGACACAACGATTATAAACCCTACAGGATTGCTTATTCGCTTGAATCTTTCGTCGGTGCTTACGTCACCAGTGGACCTCGACCGATTTAAAATATACTGCAATCGTTAATATTTTCCACTTTTTTCTAGTTTATTTGCAAAAAATAATTATAAATTAATTTTTTTGGGTGAAATGTTATTTTAAAAAGTTATATTTAGTAGTATAAGTAGTTATAAAATATAAATAGACGTTCGAAACAATAACTTTGAATTGAAGAAACTTGCTTATAATTTGTTTTGCACAGAAACAGAAGCAAATCTACGAGATGTACTTATGGGTTAATTGATGGGTAAACTCAGCATTATGTATTTTTCTTCTTATGGTGAAAATAAAATAGACGCCTTATGCACTAATAAAAAATTTATTAATAAACAATTTCTTAAAACCTCTATCATCTCTTGTGGTACTCACACATTTTCTCTTCAAAAATTTTTTTCTCTGGGATTGATAATTATTGTAAATAATCCTAATGATTTTTCGAAGTTTACAAAGGTGGATTCATGCAAGCAAAAATTAAAACTTACATTAAGTACTTTAAAACTAAAACTAAGAACTAAAGGTGGATTCATGCAAGAAAAAATTAAAACTAAGATTAATTTAAAACTAAAACTAAGGAGATAAAACCATGTTATTTTTCAATTTAAATCTAAATTTCTTAGTTTCTTGCATGAACATCTACATCCACACGTACATGCTCATGCAAAAAACTAAGAAATTCAGATTTAAATTAAAAAATAATATGGTTTTATCTTTTTAGTTTTATATTAATCTTAGTTTTAATTTTTTTTGCATGAATCCACCATTATAAAACCATGTAATGTAGATGTTTATGCCAGAAACTGACAAGCTAAGGCATTCTTTTTAGTTTTAGCTTATATCTTAATTTCTTATTTTTTGCATGATCATCTACATTACATCATTCTCTGTTCTAGGTTTTAGTTTTAAATTAATTTTAATTTTTGCTTGCATGGGGAAATCTATACATTGAAACGCGAATCCAAAAATTTTGTATTTACACTGAAATAATGTGCTTCGTATTTATAGACTTTCTTGATTGACAATTAGAGAAGTTTACTTACCACCTGTATTAATAAACAACACCTTCAAAATTGAAAAAACGGATAAAATATCGTCAAAACACACTTTGTAAACAAACGATAAACCATATAATTAAAAAGGTTAGGTCCAGTGATGACGTATTCGTCCGACTTGAGCGAGGCGAACACAGAGTTGAATGGAAATAAGCAATCCTGTAGGGTGTATCATCGTTGACTCAGACATATCTGCACAAGGTCTGCACCTGCCACCATCGATAAAACATACCTGCCTAACTGCTCGTTATCTATGTTATATGTGATCTATTCACGTTATCTATGATCATTCTATGATCTATGTCAATCTATATTCTATGCAATTCTATATTCTCTGCACACTGACGTCGCTGCAAAACGTCACTGCAAGACATCAATGCCAGTGCCAGTTGAAACTTGTTTGTTTTCTGTGATAGTATATTACGTAACGTGTGTGGTAAGGAGCATTTTACGCACGAATGGAAAAGTTACGCACGATGCCGCGTAGCGGCGAGTGCGTAATTCCGTGAGTGCGTAAAATGCTCTACAACACAAGTTACGTACTATACTATACCTACGACCTACTTGTACTTGTATTTTTCATGAGAAGCATAAGAAATAACAGTTACATAATTAGAGGTGCTTGGTAAACTCCATCTCTATTACTCTATTACCAATGAAAGAAGCACAGTAAAGAACTAACGTTTAATCATTATTATTATATTGTTGATAATCGAAAGTCCATTTTTCAATTATAATCAATACATATACATAGCACTTTGTGCTTTTCACAGTTAAACGTGGCCATATCTAATGTTTTCAAGTAGTAAATTTTGAATAAAATGGAGACGTCTATTGACAGTTGCTAAGATGTTGCTAGGGAAGCCGTGCGATTTGCTTTACAGCTGTGCGTTTTTTTTACAGTGCGTCATTACATTGATACCAACTGTGTGTTATTGACTGATTACAGGGGGGATCGTAGGTAAAGTAAATTAACAACACATTTTTTCAAAGTTTATCCAACTGGGCTAATGTGCTCACTTTCAGCTAAGAAGTCCTTTTAAATTTCAAAATATACGCTTCGGGGGTGTATGCATTATTTTAATAAAGCAATATATATGTTCGCAATGATGAAAAACATGCAAAAATCTCATTTTTTGAAGAGTAAACCTTAACTGTCATTCTTGTCAGAAAAACCACTTTTTGTGGGCCATAGTGACCTTAGACTGAACTCCTCTATTACTAAATTTGACGTGATGGGTGGTGCCGAGTCGGGTAAATAAGCTCTTGTTACAGCGACTGAGCGAATGTCAGATGTCAGCGAATGACACGATACACAAAATTCACGGAATGCGAAAGGCCAGTGGTGGGACCATGGAGACTATATAGGTGGGACTCTGCACATTATAGAATTCTACTATCAACTCTATTCGACTCTAGTGAGATTTTGGACTGCTGTCGACTGAAATGTAATCTACTGTAGAAAGTGACCGGTAGAATTCTAAAGTGAGCACAGTCCCAACAATGGCTTTTTTCACACAAGTAGAACCTTCGACCACAGAATACAACTCAGTCACACCACAAAAGCGACGCCTACGCATACGTATAAATGTGAATGTGATGGTCTCTGAAGTGCTCCCACGTGGTTATCATCAAAGGCCCATCCCCAATCAATTTAGTGGCGAAGTGGCACTTCGGCACGCGTGCTGGGACAATGACGTTTAATCGTAAGTATCCTCAATTCAATTTCGTGCTGACATGCGCGCCGACTTGGAACTGCAAGCTTACAAGCTGCAAGCTTTTTCGGTGCGTGCCGAATTGTGTCATGCGCATTTGATCATGGGGAAAATGATTTAGATACCCTAACCCTATTTTATTCTATTATCTTCGTAAACAAACTTACATTATTTTCTAATATCGTAATTATATTAATTTGTTGTATTTGGTAAGTAGTAACTACTTTTATTTACAAGAATAATCACAGGTTGAACTTTTTAATTACCTCGTTACCTTAAAATAACAATGAAAATGCGCATGTGCGATAACATTCAGGCAGACTGAATTGACAGGATTGAGGATGGGTATCCGTTTCGCAGCACGCGTGCTGAAGTGCCACTTCGCTAGCAGATTGATTGAGGATGTAGCTTAAGTCTATTCAGGTAGTATTCCTGTTTTTTTTCAATGGAACTGTTTACATAGTACCAATGTCAAATCAAATAAAAATCGCTTTCATGCAGTCGCTTGTTGGCGATTTTTAGCGATAGATCTGGTAAAGTGAATAAAATTCAACATAAAGTCCCCATAAACAATTTTATTCAGTTCAATTATCTGGTAACATTCAAAATAAATGTACGTATTTGCATAGGATTCAACAAAATTTTCAAATTATCCACGTCATCTACTAGATTAGTTTGTTTATCAATAATTCGTTCCTTCAAATTCGCTTTCCATTTGTTTTGAGCCCATTTTTGATAATGAGAAACTTGTTCATTTTCCCACAAATCTTCGAGATTTGAACTAACGTTGAATTGGAGTCGATGGTTATCGGCTAGCCATTGGTTGGCACCCAGAGTAGTTTCTTGTAAATTTGATATTTCAAAAGGTTCAAATAAGTTCTGAAATGAAAGAAAAACTGATTTATGGTCAAGTCCAATGGGTCAGAAACGTGTTAACTCTTACTTTCAAATCGACTGTTACTGGTGATGACAAATTTGTATCTTCATTTATTTCGATAACGTGTTCCAGTCTTAACAAAAATGTGTCTGCTTTCCAAGGTTCAAGGGTCAAAATTTGTACATTGTCGGGCAAACCGCGTTTTAGTCCGGCAAACTGAGAACAAAAAAATACTATTTTTTTTTTTTGAAAAAATACCTATTTGATCCTTACCTCCATAATATATTTCGATTTATATTGTTCGAAAGACAAATTTTCCGTACCAGAGACAAACGTCCATGTCGATAATAATTTTTCTTGAACTAATTTTCTTTCTTGAGCAGCTGCTGATTTTCCTAAAAAATAACAAGAATTTTGATGCATCTGCCGGGAATCGAACTGAGCCTCCGATGTATGTATTTTGGGGTAAAACTGAAATTACAAAGGTAACTGACAATATCAACGCCACTGGATAAATCAATATCAGTCAACTGACGAAGTGAGAGGGAAGATCTCACGCACGCGCTTGCCAATAAGAAGTCAGCTGGTAGATGTATGTATGTATGTGTGATTTTTGGGGTGACATTCACTGAGACCTAAAAGATCTATTGTGCTCCCTTACTTCTACTCAGTTTCTGAGGAGAGTCTCAGAAACTAGTAGTTCCTTTAGTCCTGTTTCCCGGAGGAATTTTAGGATGTCTGCAGGCTTCAATTTAGGCAAATGTTCCTCTTCTATCCAGTAATCTCCCAGGTGCTGTGCTCTAGGAGTCTGATGTGCTGTGCAGTTGGAAAGTATGTGGATAGAGGTTTCTTCTTCCATGCCACAGAATCTGCATTCTTCTTCCTTCACTATTTCGAGCTTTTTCAGGTGCCCATTCAGGCGACAATGTCCCGTTAGGATCCCTATTAAAACTCTTAGCGCAGTTTTACTTTGACTTATCCATTCTTTTGATCTCACCAGGTTGTAGTCACCCAGAAGAGTCTTTGATTGTATAAGCCCTACTAGATCCTTCCAATGGTCAGATCTTCTCTTTTTCTCGGCTTTACCTATTTCTTCCAATATTACATTGGGGCTGACTTAAAAGGGTTCAGGCCCCCAGAAAGGTATTCCAGTCCCCCTCTTTGCTAGTTCATCTGCTATTTCATTTCCTTCTATTCCAGTGTGTCCTGGAATCCATAGAAAGGTGACTATATTGTTCTCGCCTAGTTCATTGAGTTTGTCTAAGCATTCCCACACAATTTTGGAACTGATTACACAGAACTCAGTGCTTTAATGGCTGCTTGACTATCCGACATTATGATAATCATTTGTCTTCCGTATCCTTCATCAATATTGAACTGGGCGCACTTTCTTATGGCCTGGATTTCCGTTTAAAAGATACTTGGGGTTTTTCCCAAGCTTTCAGAGTGTTTGATTCCTGGCCCGAACACTCCTATCCCAGTTTCTTCTATTGCTTTTGAGCCGTCTGTGTACCATTGAATGACATTCTTTCCAAGTCTGGTAATGGTATTTGGATCCCATTCCTTCTTGTTGCTTAATTCCGTAACGAATTTCTTTGAAAAGT
Source organism: Galerucella pusilla (assembly GCA_910591695.1). NCBI lineage: Eukaryota > Metazoa > Arthropoda > Insecta > Coleoptera > Chrysomelidae > Galerucella > Galerucella pusilla. The sequence continues at coordinate 11,306 of CAJUYI010006309.1, forward strand.
TATACTTGTTTATCATACCGTCTTGTGGCATGTCCCAGGTTGTCCGATTTCTAAGAAGTGACAAGGTGGTTTTTTTAATGATTCCCTCTCGACTTAGTCTGTATCTTGTTCTTCCTGCAACGCTTCCCACCACCATATTTAGAGGGGTGAGGTTGAGAATCATTTCCATGGCTGCCGTTGGGCATGTTCTCATTACTCCTTTAATGCATACACAGGCTAGTCTTTGAATTTTGGAGAGGTTAGCTCTCGTCGTCAATAGGCTAGCACTACTACTCCACGCCATGGCTCCGTAAGTGATGATTGGTATCACTAGGGCAGTGTACATCCAGCTAAGGATTTTTGGGTTACAACCCCAATTTCTTCCTGCCAGATTTCTGCCACCGATGCTCATGAGATTACCTACCATCTTAGTGTCAGATTCAGACATATGCGTAGTCTTATTTATAAATGTTTTATATAAGAAACTTACCATCTGAATTTTTATTAACACTTCCCAAAGTAACATAGTGAGTTCCTCTGGCAACTAAACCTTTGCCAAATGCGGTTTCATTTAAAGCTTCACCCACACCGAAAGCGTCGTCATGTAAACAGTTTCTGTGAATCTAAAAGCAGTAAGTATACTCAAAATTAATCCGACAAATTTAATAATTAAAAAAATAGTTACCATAAGTTCAATTTCTCCATCTTTTAAACTACTACCTCCTTCTGCTCTGTCGGTCAATATTCCAACTTGCAAGTCTTCGTCTTTGATCGATATCTTTGTAGTTACTGGATAATAATTACCTGATACTTCTTCTCGTAATCTTAAATTCCACGTCGGTCTGAAATTCCTGATCCTCATTATCGTCTCACGACCATTCGAATCCGTATAGAATGTCGAATTTGATTTTATCGAAGTTTTATACCTCGTGATTATCTCTTTACCATGCGCGTCACTACAATATTTATATTTATATAAATTTACTTGGTCCTTCGAGCCGGATTTTACTTACTCAATCGGTATGGGTCCCACCAGCCAATCGAATTCGATGAAATTTTCCCCTTCGTACACTCTAATGATTTGGCTTATCCAGTCGTTAAATTGTTGATGAACTTCAGACACAAGAGGTCCTTTATATACTTTAAACTCCGCTCTTGTAGCTACTTTGAAAGTGCTGCCGTATGGTCTGAATATATACGCTCCTGAGGATCTATTTATAAATTTAACGTTGTCTCCGACAAATCCTTTGTAATAGAGGAATTCTTGAGCAAAATCTACAGTTCTACCGTTAGTTGTTATTTGGGTAATTAAGCCTGTGCTAGGATCGATGTCGAACTCTGCTTCCTAAAATTTTTGTTCCATAGGGCATGTCCACGACCGTTGACAATACCCCGGTGGTAAAACAATAAAGAATGAACACGATCAATAATTATCAAACAACAAACAACTATTAAATATCGAAGAAGAACTTTACAGACTCCAGAAAACACACGTTAAAGTAGAGTTCCAGTGGTTTCCTTCTCATGTAGGCATACCATCCAATGAAAAAGTCGATGAAATTGCACGACATTCTGTAAACAGCGAAAATCTACCATATTTTGAAAAAATTCCAGTTTTCGATTTCAAATCCGTTATAAAGGATTTTGTATGGAATATCTGACAAAAAAGATGGGAAGAAACCAATTCGCCACTTAAAGAAATCATGCCATCGGTAAAATCCAGATTGACACTTCCACAGAACAGAAAAGACCAGGTTATTTTAAACAGGTTAAGAATAGGACATTCAGCCATCACACATGCATTTATTCAATAAAGAACCACCAAAGAAGTGCTTAATATGTTATGTACCTCTAACCATAAAACATATACTGTTGGATTGTGCAAGTTTAAGTGTTAGAAGAACCGATAACAACATCTTGCCTAATATGAAACGCGCTTAAGTGAAAACTGTGAAAAAGTGCTCAAATTTCTGGAGGACTCCAATCTCTATTTTTAGTCCACTCAAATTAGATAAATTTACGGTAAAATTTCGGAATAATTCAAAGTGAGCTGAATTTTGGTATACACCTTTATTTAGTGTTTTCAAACAACATCCGAAAAGTACCCGTGATTTGACCTTGAGCTTTGCGAGCTACAGGGCGTAGATGTAGCAAAAATTTATTTTTCGCTTATATCTTCTTTTCTATTGACTTGAGGTAAAAAATAGTAGAGAGAGAAATTAAAGAGCACAAAATTCTCTCCAAAAAAAATGTATGAGTATTTTTTCCGTAGGACCAACCGTTTCTGCGAAAACTTGCCCTAAACGTTGATTTGAATTATAACACCACGGAAATACCTATTTCCACAATCAATTTGAGGTCTGAAATATAATTATATACCATGAGCTGATTCAAAGAGTCTTTTCCGTACAATTTAGAAACAACAATGTATCCAGAATAAAATATTTCTGGTAGGCAGCAGCTGCTATACCTGCGTGGTCTTGTTCTAGCCTGTTAAATCTGCATGTGGCCTGTTCTGCCTGTTAGTATTGAATCGGTTCTGCTATAAGAAGGACGTGTGTTTGTCAGTGCCTAATATAATACATTCCAAAATGGATAACGATTGTTGCATTTGTAACAAATCGCTTAAAAACGGGGCGACAGTAACAGTTAAACGTGGTTCACCAACATTGCGAGAAGCTAGTATCGATAGAGACGATGGAAGAGTGA